>CAUYLG010069346.1:0-74123 GCA_963573385.1 Cacajao melanocephalus | reverse complement strand
GGATGTTACTCTTTAAAATGTTCTTATGGTCAAGTAATTTTAGGAAACATGGAATATCAAATACTCTAAAAAATTTACAGTATACTTATAAATTTCAAGACTGTTTTGTTGAGGCTTCATTATGTAGGCAGGATTGATTGAATCATGAGTCACTTGGTTGAACTAAATCTGCAGCTAGGAGTCCTCTCTTCTGCAGAGGTCAGGCTGATATCACTTAGCTCCAATGTCCTGACCCTCTAATCACATGTTCTTTCTGTCCTGGCCAACTCCATCCTAAGTCATTTTTAAATCATAAATCATGGATCACCTCATTAGCATAAGGGCCTAGGAAGTATAACAAAAACTCTCCAATCCCTTGCTAAATTCTAGGAGTTTAGAGGTTACCTCCCAGGAATCTGAGATGTAGGCCAGCCAAATTCATTATTACACAAGGTTGCACCTCTGAATAATTGAGAAAGCATCCTGTGAAAGAGCCTATATTCAACATCTGCCCAAAAAGGGGGCATTTCATCATCAGACTGTAATGGCAACATTCAAGTAATAAATTTTAATGCTCTTGCCCTAAATTTTGCTGCTCTGACCCTGGATAGAGGAAGTGGAGTTGAGGTGGAAGAAGAAAGAGAGAGAAAATTATAGCTTTTTTACCCACGTCTGGTTTCTCTAGCATTGACTTGCCAGGGAGCTGTGAGGGAGAGGAAAAATTTTAATGGAATAGTGATTCATATTTTATTTACATTGAGATAGGTTGTTAATTTCTGAAAATGAGATTGAGAATAACTGGGACTCTGCCTTCTGCCCCATGTTTTCTCCAGTGCCAGAGACAAGAAATCCAATATAGTAGGCTTAAAAAAGGATGGTGGGAGGGAAAACAAATTGATTTTGCCCTTTCTGGCTCAGCTAGTTCAATAATCTATTTGTGAATGCATTTCAATCCCTTAGGAAATTGTAATTTAACTCTCACTGTCCATGGTTAAACGTGCTTTACCACAGGTCTTCCAATAACTTTGTATTATTCAACATTGTTTTGTCGTAATGTTGATAAGAAAAAAAATGGCTTCCCAGACAGAGCCGCTCTCTGTGTGGACTCTGCATTTTCTCCTTATCTCCTCATGGGTTTTCTCCTAGAATTCTGGTTCTCTGCCACATCCCAAAGCTGTTCACATTTGGTTCACTGACGTGTGTACTGTGTCCCAGTGTGAATAAGTGTAGGTGAGTGTGAATCACCCTGCTGTGGGATAATACCCCGGCCTGGGCCCTGGACTGAAATAAGCAGGTAAATAACTATCTTACTTGTTTTGGTTAATCCTTTTAAAAGGTATGTCTATAGCACGCATGTATTTCAATGTTTAATATTAGAAGTATTTTGGTGTTCGTTTGTTTGTTTGAAGTTTGGTAATGTTTTTGTGACCAGGACTATGCCTTAGGAGCTGAATTTTTGTTCATATCAGTTAACCTATGGGAAAATTGGTTTCTTTACGGTCATTTTGCTTGAACTCTCAGTTTCCAAGAACCTAAGGGCAATGTTGATTGAGTACTTAGTGTACATGCTGTTGGTGGGGATGGTTGTAAGGAAATACAAGATTGGCTCAATTTGTCCTAGGTTTTACTGTCCCCTCCAGTCCTGGGATTCTTTCACCAGGTTCACATAGGAGAGCATCACTGTCATCTGGAGTGTAGAGGGTTTTGTTCTAAAGTGCCCACTGGAGTTTCTCCAAAAGTGACAGCAAGGTTCCCACAAGGAAGTGCCCCAAACCTTCCTGGGATAGGGCTGGTTGGGATTCCAGAGAAAGAAGTACTAAACGCTAGGGGGATAAGTCCAAAGTCCTTGTAGGGGCACATGGTACAGAGTGCTGCAGCAATCCTAGAGGCGGACAGAGAGAACAAAGGGATGTTCTAGCTAGGAATACCTGCAACCAGAAGGCCAATGCTCATTTGACTGATTATTTTAGGGACTTTTTTTTTGCTTTGTTTTATTTCTGGGGAATCTTTATTCAAATGGAATCTCCTGCGGAATCTGCTGCATAAAACTGGAAAGTCCCACTGAGCTGAAGTGGGAATTCAGAGCTTCACTTTGCTCCCTACCACCTGTTCTTATCTTGTTTGACATCTCTGTGCTATTTCATGCATCTCTTTTTAGAGTTACATTTCCCTTAGCATCTGTGACACATGAACCCTCCGATTCTCATCCAACTTCATCGTGTCTTATTTTTTAACCATATTTAACAGGGGGTGGGGACAGGGAACTGCAAATCTTCATCTGTTTATAGTTTAAATATAAATATATGACAGAGTTTCTGGTGACGGTACTGTAGAAATAAAAATTTGAGGAAAGCATGTGGCGTTGGACAAGAGGCTTGAAAGATGAGAAGTAATTTCACAAGGAGGAGGAAATGGATAATGGATTACCTTAGAAGAAGGAGGAAAGTAAGGGTTAATTCAAGTTATGACATAATTGAAATGGAAAAGTGAAGGCAGAAGACGTATCTTTTGAGTTAAATAAAATATACCCTTCTCGTTAATTAAAATAGCATTTTTACTTTCTTCACTGTCTTTAACCTAGAGAGTTATGGTGTTCCCAGTGGGATTTAAAGTTACTTTTCAATAAGATAAGGAATCATGTAACCTAATTAACCTTTCCTTAAGAAAACTAGAGAGATTTAAAAATATTCATAATAATCTTTGGGCAGGGAACGAAAGGAGAAACATTTTATTATACCATTCAACTATTGGGGTAGGTACAGTGTGAAAGCTAGAACAGAAGAGGACAACATTTATACACAGCCCTGCTCCAGTATGACTTTGCCTTACCAGGCATATTTGATGTAGATACAATTCAGAACATAATCAATGGATTAAAATTTGGAAGATGATGGTCAAAGTTTGCTTGTTTTTCTTCTGATCCCCTCATAGGCAGCTGACACATAGGAATAGTTGGTGACTATGTCCCCAAAAGTCTTTTATTTTATTGTACTTATTATTGATTTATTTATTCTTTGACATAGGGTCTTGTTCTGTTGCCCAGGCTGCTGTGCAGTGGCAGGATCATGGCTCACTCCAGCCTCAAACGCCTTGGCCCAATCCCCTGCCTCAGCCTCTCAAGTAGCTGAGAGTGTAGACATACGTCACCACACCCAAAAAATTAATTTTTGTTCTTAATTTTTATTTTTTGTAGAGAGAAGTTCTTGCTCTTTTTCCCAGGCTGGTCAAACTCCTGCTCTCAAGGCTTCCTCCCGCTTTGGCCTCCCAAGGTGTTGGGATTATAGACATGAGCCACCATGCCTGGCCAATATATTTTATTTGAATTTGGTAAAACCAACATAAAAGCATAAAGCTAAAGGAAATATTCTTTTTAATGACTAAGTAATAACTAACCAGTGAATTTCCAGTTAATCTGAACTGGTTGGTGATGAGTGAACACGAGACAATAGAACTGGCATTCAAGGATGGAAATAGAGCTATGAATAATCAAATATAACCATGGATGCACAATTATTATGCAAACTTAACATCTTATTGAATATATTTACACATCTCCAGATTAGTTTATATTATATGCATGTAGGGATATTAAAATATAGTCACTAGACCTTCAATAACAGTGAAGCTTGCTTCTATATTACCTAAATATATTATTCTTTACATGGTATAATAATGCTCTTGGGCATTCTTGTCGAATATCTGAATATGAACAGAGTCTCTTTATATAATGATCTCCTACTTCACTAAAAACCTTTGGGGCTCTCAAAAAATATAGTGTAATTCCATACGTGTGAGTTTATACACACTCACATACAAAACAACAAAAGCATGTGTGTGTCAGATGTACAGTGTTTTACTGCCATTATAAGAGAGCTTCACTACATAAGAACTTTCTATAAAACAAATATTGTTATTTAAATTGTTACTACTAGTAGAAAATTGCCTGTTGTACTGTATTTTATAGAGAAGACAGCTCATGAATCCAGTAAAGTGCAAATACATTTTTTGAAAGGCAATAATCAACTATCAATAATGAATCCTAGTAATAGCAGCATAAGAAAGCATCTGAAAGCTGATAATATATATATTTTAGCACTATATCTATACGTACAAGGTAAGGCACTCTGATCTCAATTGTCAGTATGAATTTTTTGTTTCAATTTATAAAGATCAAATTCACATTTTTGAAGTGAGTTATTATTGCACATCTTCATTTAAGGTCAGGCAAAATTTTGAACATGTTAATCAAAGAGAATACTTATTGTCATATCTCACTTCTGACATTTAAGTAAAACTCTTCATGCAAATTAAGTATGTGACTAAACTACTGAAAGAGTGTATCAAATACTTAACACAGAAATACAATGAACTTCTCTATATTGACTGAAGTCCTTCATGTGCCTCCTCTCAAGTGCAAATTAGACTCAGATTTCTCCTCTTTGAAGTGGAGTTACCTTTGTACATATGCTGCTGAAAGCATACTTACATCTATCATGAATCAAAATTAAAGTATCCCTTTAAAATATTTCCAGGCACAAGATTTTTATATCTTATAAAAGATACCCAATTCAGAAGGAATGCTGAATTCATCAGGCTTTTTTTTGTAACTTATAATTGGCTTTTTAAAAACTTAAAATATCAGTTTATTTTCCCCTAAAATAATTTCTTTCAAATATTCAACTTCCATATCATATCTGATTTTTAATGATTAACTATTTTGTTCTAATTTACAGAATCTCTCTATTTGTAATACCAATTGTACTTCACACAGGAACCTTAATTGGATAATATTGGTATGAAAGTGTTCTCACTTAGGCTTTAAGAGTCTCAAAGGCAAACAAATGTAGCGAATCATCACAAAACCCCATACCCTTCTCTCCACAGTGATGGAGAGGAAGTTGATAGGATAGCAGTCAGACATGGTAACTGCTCACTGCTGGAGTTTGCATTGCTAGAGTGAGCACTCCAATTCCACGAGCCTTTTATTTATCTGAGCATCCATCGACAATCACGTACAGCAGAAAATAGTACCTTGTATAACCAAGAGTGTTTTCCAAAACCTAGTAAGTAAAACCAGGATGCCAGACAAGGTTAGAATACCACAGAGCAAATAAGGGCTGCTTTGTTCTGATTCAGTGCATTCATTTAGCTTTTCTTATGTGCCATTGCAATGCTGTGCTGCTGTCTCAAAAGGGAATAGGACATGGTATTTGCCCTTGATTTCCAAGGGCAAAATCTCTTGGATTTCACTCTGCATAGAGGATGTATCTTTGATCATGTCATTTTTTTTCTCTCTCTCCAATTTGTATTTAATTATCCTTTAATAAATTAGAGAGTGTCATGCAGTTTCAAGAACAAAATATTATTGCTTAATTCTGTGGGGCCTTATTGTGAATTTATTATCTAATTTTGGTATGATATTCATCTTCCATTATGGTCTACGTAGAAGAACAATGAGACTTCATCTCTTGTTTTAAATCCTACTTTAATTCTTACCAAATGATTTATTTGATCATAATTATTTTAGCGTCAGAGTAGACCTGGGTATTATTGTTTATCCGGCATAGGCCCGTAAGACACCTGAAACCCTTCATATGACAAAATAATATAGAAAATTTCATTACATTTCTGTAAAATGTCATATACTTAGTGTTGCAGGTCAGGCTCCCTGGGAAACAGACTCAAGCTGGAGATTTATATGCTAGAAGTTTATTAAGGAGTGCTCTCAGGATCAAGTCCTGAGAGAAAGAAAAGAAAGCAGGATTGAGTAGGGAGAAATTAGGCTGCTGCACAGTCACTACAAAGGCCTAAGTCTGTCCTTTAGGTAGTTCTAGAGCGGGGAAGGCCTACCAAATTGGCCTTATGTAAGGCATGGTGGCTGTATCTTTGTACACCATAGCATCCATCCATGTACACAGGAGATCACAGGTAAGACAAGACAGGCAAATCTCTTCAGCAAAGGGCAATCGATCACCAGGAGTGACAACATTGCATCACCACAGTTAATACTCCAAGCATCGGGAGAAATGTGTGCTTTCACTCTGAAAGATGGTGCAGAATATTGGAGTTGCAGCCTGTGGCATCCATTACTCACACGTTAATATATCTTGATTCAGCAATATCCAATTTTTCTTGAATTTTTGGAATTAAGAGCTTGGTACACATTTGATCATTGGAAATCCAAACACTTCCTCTTTGATAGCACCAAGACATAATAATTCATAAAAATAGTACATACTGTTCCTTTCCTTTTTTCTGTATACTTGATTCTTGTCCCAAATCTTATGTGTACACTTTGTTAGTGGCAGATCTTTGAGTAGCAACTAAAGAAATGTTCAGTTAATCCTATGTCTCCGGTTATAGGAAGAAGCGTGTTTCCTCAAAGTCAGAGTAGCTGTAGCCAACTCGATTGTGAGTAGCTACTAAAGTGCTGGCAGCAGCAGTGTGATACAAAAAAGCACATGCTGGCACCCCTTTTTGATAAACTAGCAGTTACAATAATTATTTTTTCTTTCCATTATAAACACAACTATTTGGGCAATACAGCTGTAAACATTGATCAATTTTCATGGATAAAAAAGCAGTTATTATTCACTTGGAAATAGCATAAAACAAACAGAATACAAGCTTATATCATTTGCAAACACTAAATAAATTTTGAAAATGAATTTAAAATTGACTTTATAATGAAATATTGAAAAAGTGTTGGGAACAAGAGAGAAGCATTATGCATCAGAAAGTTGTATCCTCTGAAAATGTTCCTGCTTATTGGATCATCCTTGGGCACTTATCCTGACAAAGGCTTAGACAAAGCTGTAAACAGAGGCAAGTAAGGGATCAGTGGCCATAACCCAGGGCACTGGATATTGAGTCAGAGGTATGGAATCTATTACAGTTTCAATCAAAGCATGAAATATTTAGAAATGGCTAATAAAAGTCCAAGCAAAAGATCAATACTTTTCTAATATCTAGAATTGAATAGGTAAACAGAAAACAGTGATCAAATGTGGAACAGAAGATTCTGAAACAACAAATCTGACTGGCAGAATATTAAATAGTGCTCTTAAATAACAGTTGTTGAAAGGGTTGTGAAGATATGATTACAAGTCATAAAATATCTTAGCACCTAAAATGTTCAAGCACTGAGCTATCTCAAACTTTTCAGGACCTGTCCTCAAATAACATGGAGAGCCATGTAAGTTGGCAAAGAAAAAGAATGAAAGAGAGAGAGAAAGAAAGAAAAAAGAAAGAAGAAAGAAAGAAGAAAGAAAGAAGAAAGAAAGAAAGAAAGAAGAAAGAAAGAAAGAAAGAAAGAAAGAAAGAAAGAAAGAAAGAAAGAAAGAAAGAAAGAAAGAAAAAAAGAAAGAAAGAAAGAGAAAGGGAAAGGAAGACAGAAACAGAAAGAGAAAGAGGAGAGAGAAAAACAGGGAGAGAGGGAGAGAGGGAGGGAGGGGTGGAGGGAGGAATAGAGGGAGGGAAAAAGGAAGGAAGGAAGGTAGGAAGGAAGGAAGGAAGGAGAAAAGAAAGACTTATAGTGTACTTATACAGTGCAGATATTAGCTAAGCATCCTAAAAGGTTTTTGTTTGTTTTTTGAGACAGGGTCTGGCTTTGTCACCCAGGCTGGAGTGCAGTGTCACAATCTAGCTCACAAGGGATCCTCCTATTTCTTAGCCTACTAAGTGGCTAGCACTACAGGCATGCACTCCCATGCCCACCTAATATTTAAATATTTTATAGAGACCGAGTTTCGCCACATTGCCTAAGCTAGTCTCCAACTCCTGAGTTCAAGCTGTCCCCTGGCCTTGGCCTCTCATAGTGCTGGGATTACAGGTGTGAGCCACCACTCCTGGCCTCTAAAAGTTAAAGGACAATTATATTCCTTAATTAAAAAATAGATATAATCATTCTCATTTTACATTTGAGGAACTGGCTTGAGAAATTTAACTAATTTACCCAAGTGGATACAGTCAGTAAATAATTACCCACATTCCAATTCTCGTGCTTTTGGGATCTAGGAATGTGATTTGTGGGGTCTATAAACATACATGTATTTTTTTCCCGCTCTGATTTCTTTTCTGTTTCTCTTAAACTTTCCTTTAAAACAAGTAATAATAAGATAACACTGTTTACAATTGTCAGGGTTGTAGTAATTTTTGTCACACTTTCTGTAACATTTTTCATTTGATAAAATTTGAAAAAAAATTATAATTATGGTAATCACCTTTGCATATACAAGACCCAGCATATATTGGAAAATGTTATAGATAAAAAGCACCACAAACCATACTTGCTCATTTCCATGTCTATTTGGAAACAGAGCTATAATACTACCTGGATGACATGCATGAAGCCAGCAAAGCTAAGACACATGTGTAACTTTTCCAAATGAAAACGGACCCATTTGGGAAGGTTCAAATTTTACCAAAAAACTTTAATACGAAGCCCCCTTCAGAGTTGCTGCTTGGATGGAAAATCAAAAATAGTTATAGGAGATCAAAGAGAGTGGGGTTAGTTCATGTATCCTGGAAATTATTCAACTATTTCCTAAATTTAAGGGAGGAGTGGAATGGAAGTGCCCTCCCTGCCCAGTGATGTCATCACTTTTGAATCAATCATCTTTCTTCAGTATTTTGCAGTAAAAGGTAGCAGATTTCTTAGCTCTGTCACTTTCTGTCAACGGTATTGGTAACTTCTCAGCAACCTAGTTTTTAAGCATCGGTCTATCTAAGTATATGTTGAATATTAAAGGAGAATTTCTATTTTGTGATGCCCTTTAGAAAACAAGAAAGGCAATTGATACATCCAAAAACTGCAAATCATTTCTTTTCTAAGTAAAAGTTTTAAAGAGAAGTCTTCTCACCCTGAACTCAGATGGAAAACATGTGATGTTGTGCATTTCATCTAATTTTGCTACGTGAATGAAGGATACAACTCCAGATGGCTTTGTGACTCATGATTTTCTATATGAATGCCCGTTAGCATCAATGCCTCTGCTGATGAGGCCAAAACACATTTTCCTATAGGGATGAAAATCTTAACTTTATAATCTGGATCATAGAAGATCTTGATTAAAGAAAGTCTCTGAAGAAACATTAGGATGATATATCTTTATCTACTATGTAGAGAGTCAGTGGTTTCTTAAAAATACGACGTCTTAAAATGTACCTTTGGATATAAATATTGTTTTGTGTAAAGAGATTGGTCAACTTCAGAATAATTCAGGAAGAATGAATTCTTCCAGTGCCTCACTGTCTTGGATGATTTTGACCGTATTTATGAGAACCCTTTTTCTTTCTTTAAGACCCTGAGGTCACCATTATGGGTGATGTTAAAAGAACCATGTAGTCTTTTCCATCCTACCACTGTGGAAGAAGAGAGAGAGAGCTCAATTATGCAAACTGCAAAGCTGGCAAAAGCACTTCTTCAAAATGGAATTGACAACTACAAAGTCTTGTCAATTTATTTGTGGACAGAAATCTCCAGATACCTGAAAAACAAAGAACATTTTAAAATGTTTCTTTCAGATGACTTTAAAATTCAAATGTGGATTCATAATACCTTCCTTGCGAATACTGTCAGCATCCATAATTCAGCCCCTATCCAAATTAACTTTAGCACCAAGGAAATAGGAGAAAGGAAACACTGTGCTATTAATTTAGTTCAAAATAGTCATGAAGAATTCCAGCATTATTTGACACAATTCTATCTTTATCTGAAAAGAGTAAGTAGGAAACTTTTGCTTGTTTAGTATATTTGAAGCTACATTCCTGAGTAGGATTTTATTTCCAAAATCATAAAGCATGTAAAATGTTGCATTTGTTTATCTTCATTGTTATCAGAAGGAAGTATTTAGCTTTCAGAAAAATAAACAAGGAAAGTGTCACTCCGAAGTATTTATCTCCTCAACATAATTATTTTAAAATAAAATAATAAAAATACTGGATAATTATAAAAATAATATGCATTTATATACCATTTTATAGTTCATTATAATAACAATTTGAGTTCTGATTTCCACATTTTACACATGAGAAATGAGTGACTTAGGAAAATTAGTTAGCTTGTTTAGGGTAACACAACTGGTAAGGGGAAGATCCAGGATTTGACAAGTGTCTTCTCACTCTAAAGCATACACTGTGCTGATTCATTTTAAGGAGAGGTAAGTAAAGTACCCACAGAGCCCTCAGGGAAATCTTGATCCCACAGAGCCCTTGAAAGAAGTGGTCCCTTAGAGAGAGGTCTTCTTTATTATTTTATTTTATTTGAAACGGAGTTTCATTCTTGTTGCCCAGGCTGGAGTGCAATGGCATGGTCTCAGCTCATTGCAACCTCCATCTCTCAGGTTCAAGTGATTCTCATGCATCAGCCTCCGAAATAGCTAGGATTACAGGTGCCCACCACCACACCCAGCTAACTTTTTTTTTTTTTTTAAGTAGAGACTAGGTTTCACCATGTTACCTAGGCTGCTTGCAAACTCCTAACCTCAGGTGATCTGCCTACCTCGGCCTCCCAAAGCACTGGGATTACAGGCTTGAGCCACTGTGCCTGGCCCCTTAGAGAGACTTTTTTTTTTCTTTTTGCAAGTTCTTTCTTTTTTTTTTTTTAATTGTACTTTCAGTTCTAGGATACATGTGCAGATCGTGAAGGTTTGTTACATAGGTGTACATGTGACATGGTGGTTTGCTGCATTCATTCCCCCATCATCTACATTAGGTATTTCTCCTAATGTTATCCCTCCCCAATAACCCCACCCACTGCTATGCCTCCCCTATTCCCCCCAATCCCCTGACAGGCTCTGGTGTGTGATATTCCCCTCCCTGTGTCCATGTGGCCTCATTGTTCAACACCCACTTTTGAGTGAGAACATGCTGTGTTTGGTTTTCTGTTCTTATGTCAGTTTGCTGAGAATGATGGTTTCTAGCTTCATCCATGTCCCTACAAAGGACATGAACTCTTCTTTTTTTATGGCTGCATAATATTCCATGGTGTATATGTGCCACATTTTCTTTATCCAGTCTATTATTAATGGGCATTTGGGTTGGTTCCAAGTCTTTGCTATTGGAAACAGTGCCACAATAAACATATGTGTGCATGTGTCTTTATAATAGAATGTTTTATAATCCTTTGGGTATATGCCCAGTAATGGGACTGCTGCATCAAATGCTATTTTTGGTTCTAGATTCTGGAGGAATTGTCACACTGTCTTACCACTCCCACCAACAGCGTAAAAGGGTTCCTATTTCTCCATATCCTCTCCATATTCCTATTTCTCCATATCCTCTCCATATTCCTATTTCTCCATATCCTCTCCAGCATCTGTTGTCTCCAGATTTTTTAATGACTGCCATTCTAACTGGTGTGAGATGGTATCTCAATGTGATTTTTATTTGCATTTCCTTAGAGAGAGTTTTAAAGGAAGTTAGTGTTTGAACTGGGGCTTGAAACAAGAATTTAATTAGAAAGAAAAAATCATGCAATTCATGGTGCAAAAATTAGCAGAAAGTAAGAACTGTACTTGTGAAGACAGGCTGAGTCATCTGAGGCAGCTCTTTCTATGAGTTTTTGAAAAATTATTGTTATGGTCATCTTATTTTGAGAAAGCGGAAAGGAAGAGCAGATGGCCTTGGGTTGGGGAATTTCTTACAACAAATTGTTATAATTAACTTAGTTTGACTAAAACTAAGATTAGAGATTAAGGAGCATATGCTTAGGTGGTAGACATCTTTGGTTTATGATGTTCCATGCATCAGAGACAATTTGTAAAAAGGGGGGAATGCTAAAATTTTGAATATGATTAAGCTTTGTCAGCCTAAGTGTGTTAGCTATTGACTGATAATGATTAAGCACTTATTTTCTCCAAATTGTCTTTAGCAGTCATTGCTGAGAGGACCCCAGTAGCCAGTCAGTCCTCCCTCCAAGCTGGCAGAGCTTTGGTTTGTTCACTTGCTCGTTTCTCTTCTTAAGACTCAGAGTCACATCTTTATTAGTGTAAGCCAATCATTTAGGTCTCATGTCCTTTAACAGTCCTTTATTAGGGAATCGGTATTTATTACAGTTTTGGCCAAGAAACAAAAGAAGTAAACTGGTACAACCCACTTTTTACCAGGAGAGAGGAAAGCCAACTCATGACTAATGGAGAAAATAGTAAGAAAAGAAAGCTGGGCCACTTGGTGACATCAGTTCTTTCAACTATCATACCTTGAGGATTAACTAAGCGAGCTAAAAAAGTATTCCTTAATTTATAAGGTAGTTCCATTAGAGTTTTCTATGCCTTGCAACAGGTAGCATTATCACTGACATGACCTGAGTGAGACTAACTCCAGTGAGACAGAATGACAGCATTAGAACTGACTGTCATTTATGATGCACTTTAATCAGTATGCTTGCGATAGGATCCCAAACACAAAATGAGTAGTAATGTATAATAGTAAATTAAGGAGAAAAGTAAATATTTATGCTAAGAAGGGAAGTTCAGAAAGATAGTTAAGGTTTTTCTATAATGAAATATTAGCCTTGTGTTTTGGGAAGACAGTCCTAACAGAATTTTTATAGAACAATGCAAAACTTGGAAAAACCCAAGATATATCAGAAATGTCAGATTGATAATAACCACAGATTCTTTTTGACCACCGGGAGCACAGGTACACTAAAGATGGCTGCACGTATTTGGGAAAGTGTCATTGACAAAATGGAACCTTAGTCCCCCTTCCTTTGAATCTGAGCTAGCCTGTGACTACTTTTGACCAATAAATAATGGCAAATGCCATGACATCCTGTGATTCTGAGTCTTGCCTTTAAGAGAACTGGCAGCTTCCTTCTTGCTCTCTTGGAGTCTTTTGGGTTGCCATATCAGAAGTCCACTCTCCCAATGAGACCAAAAAGAGAGGCTTTGAGTTGACCTTAGGAAAGAGAATGGCCCAGATGAGCCCATTCTCTCAGGTGTCCATGCCAAATTTTAGGTATGTGGGTGACATAATCTTAGACACTCCAGACAAACTTAATAACCAGGTCAGTACCACTTCGTAATACCAGAGGTGGCCACACAGAGCAGAAGAACTGCTCAATTTCTTGATCCACTAGTGGTGAGATAAAAGAATTGTTTTTTGAAGCCCTTGATTTTTTTTTTTTTATTTTGTTGTTGTTGTTGCTTTTGCTTTGATGGTACATCAATAAATAACTGACACCGGGCACAGTGGCTCACATCTGTAATCTCAGCACTTGGAGAGGCCAAGGTAGGCAGATTACGAGAGGTCAGGAGATCAAAACCAGCCTGGCCAATATGGTGAAACCCCATATTTTGTAAAAATACAAAAATTAGTGGCGCATGGTGGTGCATGCCTGTAGTCCCAGCTACTCGGGAGGCTGAGGCAGAAGAATCACTGGAACCCAGGATGCAGAGGTTGCAGTGAGCCAAGATTGCACCATTGCACTTCAGCCTGGGCAACAGAGTGAGACTCCTCCTCAAAATAAATAAATAAATGAATAAATAAATAACTGAAATAACTATATAGAAAATAAATATAGTTAGGAATTCTTAGGTTATTGTGGTTACTTAAACCCAGTTTGCCAATGGACTGAGGACATTAAGAATAAAAATAGCAAGATAACCAATGGTAAAAATATAGTATTGGTAGCATTTTGTGATACATGAAATTTTGATAGTCCAGGGAAGGAGAGGGACACTTTATGCTATCCTAGAAGGCAGAAAATATTCCGTCAACTGTCTTAACCCGTCTCTGGAACTGAGTAGAAACGATACATTTCTACTCAGGGAAGAGATGTACAATAAGTTTCACATTTTCTAAGTTTGAGAATTCAGTCAGATATCCATGGAAATTTTAGAGTTCAGAAGATAAAGAAAATGATGCTGGGTATGGTGGGTCATGCCTGTAATCCTAGCACTTTAGGAGGCCAAGACGGGTGGATTGCTTGAGACCAGCCTGGCCAACAGGGCAAAATCCTGTTTCTACTAAAAATACAGAAAATTACCTAGGCGTGGTGGTACGCACCTGTATTCCCAGGTACTTGGAAAGCTGAAGCATGAGAATCCCTTAAACCCAGGAGGTGGAGGTTGAAGTGAGCCGAGATTGAGCCACTGCACTGCAGCCTTGGTGACAGAATGAAACCCTGCCTCAAAAGAAAGAGAGAGAGAGAGAGAGAGAGAGAAAGAAAATGGAAGGAAGGAGGCACATCAGAGATAATGTTTAGAAGTTATAGACAACACAAATTTCAATGCATAGAAATATTTTAATCCATGTAAAAATACTTGAATAAAACGCTGCTATCGTTCATTCATATAGAAACTATAATATTTTATACTGGACTTTTTCAAAATTTGCAAAGAAAAACTCAGTCTTTTATGCCCGCCTACACTAAAAAATAGCATTCTTATTTGCTCTGTTAGACATTAGCTACAAACAATGACGAATTTTCTTAGTTTCCGTGATATTTTTTAATCATCTACAGAAAAATTATATACTTAAAAAAAAATCAAGTATTTAACCTGAATTATTTCTCAATTGAAATATACTTTTTTAAAAACCTATAATTTTATTTAACTGCTGTTTAAACTGTAAATAATGATGTGGCAAATCTGCAATTATGCATTTCATTTTATTCTGTTTTTTATGAACATGAAGCATTTCTTTATTTAAATAATTAAAATTTTCCTATATTAAAGTATTTTAAAAAGATTTAAAATTGACTGAGACACAGCTTGTTTAAGAATATTTGAATTATTTTTCCAAGAATAGTTTTAGATAAAGTTTGATTCTATGATGAATGCTCTTTCCATGTAAATAAATCATACTACTGAAGGTAAAGAAGTCTGTTATTGAAGTAAATTACCACTTCAGGGTGTCCTTGAAGCCTCAGCAATTTTATGGTCATATCTATAGCCTGGAGAATGTAATATCTAAAAATATTTTTGATGATTATGGGCAAGCCAGTGTGAATGGTGACTCCAACAAGCAGGACTGTAGGTCTAGGGGAAAATAATAGTCACCAGCGCTATCTTCCAGAGCACTAACAAATAATTATTCCTGACAAGAATGCCTATATCATATTTTGTAGAAATACAAACAAATTTCAAGCCTATTCTACCAACCTAAATTTAAGAATTACCTGTTTTGTTCAACTGCCTCATGAATGCCTCTCATGATACATAAAACTAAATAAACTTTATCTAGAGATCTTTCTGCATGAAATTTCTGCTTCTCTTTTTCATTTTTTGTATATACACAGACACAGAATGTAATTTAAAAAGTTACATAACAATTCACAATTGTCATTAAATACAACCAAATAATTAAATTTATATGCAATATGTATAGATATATATATAAAGACATATATAGATATTTATGTATATGTCCCTCTATATGGATCAGTAAGATACAGATGAATATATATATAATTATGCACATACTTAGTTTTACACTTGAATTTTTCTGATTCTAATGCAAGAGCAACATATATGTATGTATATTCATTAATTCACATCTGTATTCATATGTATATGTTTTCATCAGCTATGAACATATTTAAATAATTCATTAAAAACATAACTTTCCATCATAAAATTGTAGACATTGACAAGAAGTAATTGATCTTGAAATAATGTGAGAAATATACTTGTTTTAGTCCTTCTACCACAAAAATTACATGATGAGAAGTTAGATACCTATAAAACTGCAAATAACAGAAAAATTTGAATGTGTGATTCAAATGTCCAACTTCTTTCTGTAGCTTTCAAGGCCATCTCAGAAGCTAGTCCCATTGGCTGTTGGTATGTGAATTTAGATCAGAGTGCCTCTCCTCTAAGGAGAGTGCCATTTGGTCTTAATGCTTCTAGACCTCACAGCATTTCCAAATCTCCTGGCCCCAGAATTCTCTATTTTTATAAGAGCACATTGCAAAACCTGAACTTTCAGGAAAGGGTGAGAACGTTTTGGAGATGCTTCAGAGTAACCATGAAAGGAGTGTGAGTTATGGAATTGCTTGTCAAAGAAGAGTCATGGAGTGGACCTGTGCTCTCATTACAGCTTCCTGGGCAGCTTTGGATCCACTGCCATTAGAGGGTGCTATTAGGCCAAAGAGAAAAGCAGAAAGTTAGTTCAGAAACTACTTGTAGATTTTAAGGAAGTGAAAAGATAGTGTCAAGTGGTAGTTTCCAACACATACTCCTAAGCTACTTGAGAATATCACATAGTGTGCCTGGTTTGCCAGGGACAGAGGGCCTTACCAGGACACAGGAGCTTTAATAACAAAACCAGGAAAAGGGCAACCTGGAAGACATTGATCACCTTACTGTAACATACATGTTTGAGAAGAAATAACAGCTATAAAACATGCCAGGTCAGGCCAGGGCAATCAGGCAAGAGAAAGAAATAAAGCGTATTAAAATAGGGAGAGAGGAAGTCAAATTGTTTGTTTGCAGATGACATGATTGCATACTTAGCAAACCCCATCATCTCAGTCCAAAACCTCCTTACCTAATAAGCAACTTCAGCAAAGTCTCAGGATACAAAATTAATGTGCAAAAATCACAAGCATTCCTATACACCAATAATAGACAGAGAGCCAAATCATGAGTGAACTGCCATTCACAATTGTTATAAAATACCTAGGAATGCAACTTACAAGGGATATGAAGGACCTCTTCAAGGAGAACTACAAACCACTGCTCAAGGAAATAAGAACAGGAAACAAACAAATGGAAAAATATTCCATGCTCATGGATAGGAAGAATCAATATTATGAAAACGGTCATACTGCCCAAAGTAATTTACAGATTCAATGCTATCCCCATCAAGGTACCATTGACTTTCTTCACAGAATTAGAAAAAACTACTTTAAATGTCATATGGAACCAAAAAAGAGCCCATATAGCCAAGAAAATCCTAAGCAAAAAGAACAAAGCTGGAGGTAGCACACTACCTGACTTCAAACTATACTACAAGGCTATAGTAACCAAAACAGCATGGTACTGGTACCAAAACAGAGATATAGACAAATGGAACAGAACAGAGACCTCAAAAGGAATGCCACACATCTACAACCATCTGATCTTTGACAAACCTGACAAAAATAAGCAATAGGAATTGATTCCTTATATAATAAGTGGTATTGGGAAAACTGGCTAGCCATATGCAGAACACTGAAACTGTACCCCTTCCTTACACCTTGTACAAAAATTAACTCAAGATGGATTAGAGTCTTAAACATAAGACCTAAAATCATAAAAACTCTAAAAGAAAACCTAGGCAATACCATTAAGGACATAGGCATGGGCAAAATCTTCATGACTACAATACCAAAAGCAATAGCAATAGAAGCCAAAATTGACTAATGGGATCTAATTAAACTAAAGAGCTTCTGCACAACAAAATAAACTATCATCAGAGTGAACAGGCAACATATAGAATGGGAGAAAATTTTCACAATCTTCTGTCTGACAAAGGGCTAATATCCAGAATCTACAAGGAACTTAAACAAATTTACAAGATAAAACACAAACAACTTCATCAAAAAGTGGGCAAAGGATATGAATAGACACTTCTCAAAAGAAGACATTTATGCAGCCAATAAACATGTGAAAAAAAGCTCAGCATCACTGGTCAGTAAAGAAAAGCAAGTCAAAACCATAATGATATACCATGTCATGCCAGTTAGAATGGCAATCATTAAAAAGTTAGGAAACAACAAATGCTGCAGAGGATGTGGAGAAATAGGAACACTTTCACACTGTTGTTGGGAGTGTAAATTAATTCAATCATTGTGGAAGACAGAGTGGCAATTTTTCAAGAATCTAGAACTAGAAATACCATTTGACCCAGTAATCCCATTACTGGGCATATATCAAAAGGACTATAAATCATTCTACTATAAAGACACTTGCACACATATGTTTATTGCAGCACTATGCACAGCAGCAAATACTTGGAACCAACCAAAATGCCCATCAATGATAGACTGGATAAAGAAAATGTGGTACATATTCACCTTGGAATACTATGCAGCCATAAAAAAGAATGACTTCATGTCCTTTGCAGGGACATGGATGAAGCTGGAAACCATCATTCTCAACGAACTAACACAGGAACAGAAAACCAAACACAGCCTCTTCTCACTCATAAGTGAGAGTTGAACAAGGAGAACACATGGACATGATATCACATACTGGGGCCTGTCGGCAGGTGGGGAGTTAAGGGAGGGATAGCATTAGAATAAATACCTGATGTAGATGACAGGTTGATGGGTGCATCAAACCACCATGGCATGTGTATACCTACGTAACAAATCTGCACATTTTGCACATGTATCTCAGAACCTAATGTATTAAAAAACAGAAAAACAAACAAAATAACAGGCAATACAGGTCAGACAATACATCTACAAGCTGAGCTTCCAAATTTTACCTCAGTTTAAAGGCTCAGATAATCAACAAGTCTCTAAACCCAGGGGCTACAGACTGAATTGTGTCTCTGCAAAATTCCTATGTTGAAGCCCTCAGCTGCAATGTGATGATATTTGGAGATGAGGCCTCTGTGAGGTAATCAGGGGTAGATGTGGTCATGAGAGCAGGGCCCTCATCATGGGACTAGTGCTCTCCTAAGAAGAGAAGGAGACTAAAGCTTGCTGGCTTGGCTCTGTGAGGACACGGCAAGCTAGGAAAGGAGCCCTTGCCAGGAACTGGATCTACCGGCACCTTCATCTTGGACTTCTCAGCTTCCAGAACTGTGAGAAAATAAACTTCTGTTCTTTAAGCAATGCCAGATCTATCATACTTTGTTATGGCAGTCCAAGCTGATAATAAAACAGCAGTGCTATAGAGACAGGTGTTTTAGTGTTTCTGGGTGCCAGAGTTAAGGTAAAATGACAGACATTTGACAAGAAATGAGGTTTCAAAAGCCTGATCCATAAGTAGAAAAGGAATAAAAAATAAACTGTATTTGTATCTTTTGGAAAGAAATGGGACTTATGTCAAAGCCAACTTATTAGTGAAACACACTAAAGAAGCAAGGAATACTCAGAGGTATGAAGACTTCTCCACTGCAAGAAGCTGGAATCCAAGAATTGGATCTGGTGTACAGTGCTTGAGGACAGCAGACTGGCTGAACTGAATACAGTTAGGAGGCCAGCTGCAGAGATACTGAGATAGAATCTGCAGCATGCTTTGGAGACATGGATGCTTCATATGCATGTGAATGAAACTGTGAACAGGGAGAGAGTTGCTAGGAACCCTGGTGATCTTCACACCGAAAGTAGAAGAAGACCTACTAAGGGAGCAAAAGTCACTGTCTCAGTGTAAAGCAACAAATCCTCTGGGAAGACCTGTGAAGTGTCAGAAAATCTTTAGGATTCAGGGTGACAGGAAATGTAGGGAACATGCTATGGAATATAATTTAGAGGAATGCATTGATGAGAAGACGAGACAGAATTCATGGCAGGTTTACTATGCAGTGAGAGTGGTCCTTTAAGACTTTGGCATCTAAGAATTCTACAGTCTAAAACACCTAGTAATCCTGATAAAATAAAAGGAGCATGCATCATATTGCTACCTAACCTTCAAGAAATAAAGTACCATCATAGAAACCAAAATTAAAAGTAGCAGGAACCCAGAGTAATGAATTAAAGCTCAAGCTTGTCTCTAGTGCAGTTTGCCAGAACTGACGGAGTACTTAGATTTGTTTCAGCAAAACTGAGGCTTTCAAATCATCCTCAGTTGAAGGGAGAACTGGAGAATGGACACACAGAAGGGGTTTGTGTGTGTATATGTGTATCTAGCAATACATACTCTGCTGACAAGAGACATCAACCAAACTTGTCTCTTGTAGCCTATGTACTGGGGGAAACTATATTTCCACTGGAAAATTTACGCTGCCCTTCCTCGTCAAAGTTAAGAGTCAGATTTTTATTGACAATATCACTAAGTAAAATCACAATCACAAAAAATAACGTAAAAGGGATCACATATAAAGCTTCACAGATTCTTTGCAAAAACAAAAGAAAATCCTCTCAGGTGGAACAAATGTTCAACGCAGGCCTACTACATCTCCCATAAATAAATCATCATGGATCTGAGCTTACTGATCAAGTTATCAAACAGAGGGAGACATAAGCCCACATCACCTAGAGACCTTAGAATTAGTGAAGAGCAGAAGGAGACCCCCAAGAATGTTGATTTGAGAATCAGGGTTTTAAAGTGTCTACAGAACTGAAAATTAAGCACTATCCCAAATATTAGGCAAATGTGAAAAAGCGAAGTAGAGTACTTTTAAAAATAAAAATATATAAACACTAAAATTAAAATCCCAAAAGACTGCTAATTAGAACTTACTAAATAGTGAGTGTGAAATAGGTATTAAACAGAATTCAGTCACATGAGAACAAAAGATGCTTAATCTAATAGAGAAGTTAGAAAAGTGCAGATTTCATAGTGAGACATAGAATCATAATAGAAATGCAAACTACATGAGAATGCAAACTATATTAGAGAAATGCACTATTATGAGCTATTTAATATACATAATGGATACATGTTTAATCTCTCAGAAGAACCAGAGAGAAACAGTAGCCAAAAAACCCACATTTAATAGCATTTAACATCTTTCCAGAAATAATTTTAAATCTAAATCTTTAAATTTGGGAACTATTTTAAAAAACATTGTTACCAATAAACAGAGACTAGCAGATTGGTCTATTGTATTAAACCTACAAAATAAAAGCCAAGAAGGATATTATAAAAGCAGCCAGAGTGATAAGAAAAAGGCCCTAACCAAAGAGTGACTGCAGGAATAAGAGGAATCTGCAAATCTCAGGAGTTTAAAACAGAGGATAGTGGAGTTAGATGTAAATAAGATAAATACTTGAAATAATAGCCATTAATCTAGAATATTAAAATTTCTAGTATACCATGCAAGAAAAAAAGGAAAGTAAACACTGTGGCATTAGCACCTTCTTCCAAAAATGAACTTCTAAACGTTGTGTTATAGAAAGACTATAAAATATGAATATATCTATATTCATTAAACAAATAGAATTAGGCAAAAATAAGTTTAAAAATTGGTCCTGACAGATATTCAAGAGGGAGAAGTTGCAATTGGATACAAAATCTGCCAAAGATTAGAGAACAGTGGCACTCTCTAAAATTCATGTTATGCTAAAACAAACCAGCCAGGCACAGCGGCTCACGCCTGTAATCCCAGCACTCTTGAGAGGCTGAGGCAGGCAGATCACAAGATCAAGAGATAGAGACCATCCTGACCAACAAGGTGAAACCCTGTCTCTACAAAAAATACAAAAATTAGCTGGGTGTGTTGGCCCGTGCCTGTAGTCCCAGCTACTTGGAGGCTGAGGCAGGAGTATTGCTTGAACCAGGGAAGCAGAAGTTGCAGTGAGCCAAGATTGCACCACTGCACTCCAGCCTGGCAACACAGCAAGACTCCATCTGAAAAAAAAACCTACAAAGCAAACCAAAAATAGGATGAGAAGGTGAGAAGGTAAACTAGACAGGATAGGCTAGGCCATTTTACGCACATAATTTCATTTCATTCTCAGAACTACCCTATGAGGTCAGTGCTGTATAATTATTTATAAACTGTGACAGATAAATGCAATCCACAGATGTTAAGTTACTTGCCCTATGACATGCAAAGCAGAGACAGAACTTTAAGGTAGTTTTACTCAAAAGACTGCAATTACTAATGTGAGATGAAAATCCTGTTTCCACTCCTTTTTAATTGTGTAATCTTGGGCAAGTAATTTAATCTTCCTGAGCTTTAGTTGCTTCCTCTATAAATGGAAGTATGTAAACTAACAAAAGGCGTTTTCATAATTATTAAGTGTAGATAGTTTTGAGGATTATATGCAATAAAGGAGGAGGATTAAATCTATATAAAATCTGTAAGCCAGAATCTAGTGGAAAAATATTAAATGTCATTTATTAATACATTATTAATGTGTGAACTTTTTATTGTTGTGCTATACTCAATATTGTAAATGTGGGCTGCTTTAAAAAAACAACTCAAATATATTTAGGCTAGAATGTTTATCTACAGTGAATAATGAGACCCTCTAATAACATGAATCTCCAAGGTTTCCTGGAGGGGCAATAAACTAAGCCCAAGCTGCCTACCACCCAGCAAGTGCTGGGAAATTTGTGATGATATGAACATACCATAGATCCTATTAACTGTCTCTTTTCAAAGTCTCCTATTTTAAGTAATTCCTTCTATATGTGTAAAATTATAATTGTTGTCTTTTACAAGATAGTCTGAGAAAAAAGGGGAACTTTTACAGATATAGACTGTGAAATTGCCGTTATCCTGGGCTTCACTCTTTAATCATTATTCTTCCAATTAGATAAATTTCACACATGACTACAGAAATGATGATGTGAAAGTATGTTTTTTCCTCTTTTGAGAATTATAGTGTTTGGGGGAGGAGGTTATGTAATAAAGAAAATAGTAAGTCTAAAATAAAATATAGCATATTAGAATCTTAAGCTTCTCTCCAAATCACATACTTCATTCGTTTGACTGAAGAATAGGCGTAAGGTCACAGAACATAACAGGGAGAAAAAGAAGCCTTATTTTTAAAAGTTCAGCTTATGTAAACTGCCTCCACCTAGGAAAAGACAGGATAATATTAAAAACACCTACCTAACAGATAATATTGTACAAATACTTGAAAACAATATTGTTATTTTGTGAATATTTTAAAATTTCGAATGTACTCATATTGTGTTCTTAATAATTCTGATGACTTCTAAATTATGTCTAACTCAACTGATTCACTAGACCTGATACTCTGGGCAAATATCCTTGACCACATTTTAAATGAAGGATAGGTTCTAGAGAATAGAATCTAAATCATGACAATATGCGAGATTAGGGCTTTAACAAAATAAATCCACATCAGTACAATCCTGCCTCATCTCATTCATGCTTTGCCTGCTGTTCATTATCCCAACTCTGCTGCCATGGTAATTATTTATGCTGTAAATTATTGTCATACTGGTAAATACAGCTTTGAAAATGACAAGACCAATCTTTTTTATTTATCATCAACCAATCACCCTGCCTAGAATCAACAAAAGTAAATTATATTTCTTTAAGCATTTATTGAAAACATTGCATATTATCACTTAACTTCTTGGAAGAGGGAAGCCAACTGGGAAGCTAAATGCTGGGAATGAAACAGAACAATGGGGATTCTCCTGTCTCAAACACTCTTTACAATATGTATGAAATCGCCTAAAACTAATCTTTTATGATTCTGTAATAAGAAACAAGAAATACATTTCTGATCTTCACACCTATACCTACTTCTCCCTTAGATCTCCCTCTCCATCTCAGTTTCTCTTTTATTGCACAAGTGAGTTGTTTCTTCAAATCTCTCTCACCTCTGACGACTTCTCTTCATCTGCACTGGTAATGTCCTGGAGCAAAACTCTATCATGTGTACTCAGATTCTTGCAATAAACCCATAACGCATCCCCCGACTTCTGCTTTGGCCACCAATCCATCTATTCTCAACTCGGTAAGCACAGTGACGGCATGGAAAACCAAATCCTTCTAGCTCAAAATCCTCCAATGGTTTTCTAGTTCTAGAGTGAATCTAAAATCAGCCTATAAGTTCACCAGGCTTTACAGGACCTGGTGTCTGCCCTCCAAAACCTCTCTGGACCCATTTCATGTAATTCACTCTTGTTTGCTCTGCCCCAGCTATACGAGCCCTCTTTCTGTCCCGCAGAAAATGCACTTGCTGATGCACAGAAGAGAACACTGTTGGCAGGAATGTAAATTAATACAATCCCTATGGAAAATAGTGTGGAGATTTCTCATAGAACTGAAAATAGAACTATCATATGATTGAGCAATCCCACTTACTGGGTATCTACCCAAAGGAAAATAAATCATTATAGCCAAAAGATAGCTTCATTGGTATGTTTACTGCAGCACTATTCACAATACCAAATATATGGAATCAACTGTGTCCATCAATGGAAGATTGTATAAAGACACCGTGACATATATATATATATAGACACACATATATATATATCACAGTTTCTTTAAATATATATACATATATATGTATATGTGTGTGTGTGTGTGTGTGTGTGTATATATATATAAAGAATACTGATCACCATAAAGAAAAATGAAATCATGTTTTTTGCAACAACATGGATGCAATTGTCTTAAGGGAAACAGCTCAAACACAGAAGGACAACTACAGTATATTCTCACTCCTAAGTGGGAACTAAGTAGTGTGTAAACAAAACATGAAAGCAGAGTATGAAATGACGGACAATGGAGACTCAGAGGAGCGGGGAGGGGGAGAGGGGGTGGATGATGGGTGGTTGTTTGATGGGTACAGTGTGCATTGCTCTAGTGATGGATGAACTGAAGACCCTGACTTCACCATAATGCAATATATCAATGTAACAAAATTACACTTGTACCCCATGAATATATGCAAAAAAATACTAATGCACTTTCATTTACTTCACTGGGTATTCTTCTTTCAAGATACCAATGTGGCTTTCTATCAACCTTTATTTCCTTACCTGTATTATTTCTTCGGTTGAAGTCTTCTTCACTGCACTCTTACAGATTTCTTAAACACACACACACACACACACACTCCTCACGCTCTTTCTCTCCCTCTCTCTAGTCTCTTTATGTTGATTTTTCTCATTGCAGTTATCATCATTGGACATATTATAATTGTACTTCCTGATTTTTCATTAAATTCTGTTCTCCCTATTCCTCACAACTAAATGTAAGCCACATAGTATCAGGGATTCTTGTCTGTTTTATTCACTGATGGTCTTTCAGTACCTAAAATATTGCCTGACACATGTTAGTGACTTATTATATGTTGAATGAATGCATGAGCGTAAATGCATGACTGAAAAATTGATAATCTTCACAGCAATGCTCAAATCAGTGATCTGTGTCACTTTCCTTTATGAAACATACAAACATCTACATCTGGACCCATCCTCTCCTCTTATGTCCCGTTATAACTTTTCTCCATTTGAAAGCCAATTCCTCTACACTTGCTATGCCCATAGTGAGTATTTTCTTACCTAAAAAGGAACTTTAATCTTTTAACTTCTGAGCATTTTCTCATTTATTAAACTTCGTTTAGTTTTCTTCTCCCCCTTACCCAACTGGGATTACATTACTCTATTTTACTATACCTTCTTTCAGTAACCTAACTCCTTGCCTCACTCTTTTTATTGTATCCATACAGCAAAACAGAAACCTAGAGAAATCAATTTTACCAGTGACTTCCTCCATGCTTGAATTTTGGCTGTACTGGATAATTCAAATGCTCAATCTTATTGGCAGTCCTACTATATGACTCAGGTCAACTGTGATCAACTCTGCACTCAACATTTCTATTTGCATGTCTTAAAACACAAACATGTAAATGATAGCACAGCAAAAATTCAGGGAAGACTTAAGATATTTCTAATGAAGTCCAGTAATTGATTTGAAATTAATTAAAAGCAACAATTGAACAGAGTCCAAATCCACCTCAGAGACATCTAGGATAATCAAAATTTAAGGTGTTCCCTACATGGTTTATTTCATACTTCTGTGACACCTTAATTAGCCATGGAACTAAAATTTCATGACTGACATTCTTTAACTATTAAAACAAAGGAAGAGAAAGTGATTAAAAAGAAAATCAAACAAATACACGTGTGACATAGCCTTTACTGCAATATTGATCAATGTAAAACTAGTTTATTATCATTAAATCAAAAAATTTGAAGAATGCATGTTTATTCAACTCCTAGGAAGTAACACATTTTAAATATTTCTCTAGCTGAAGCTGATTTTTTCTTTCCCGGCAGATCTTTTCTGTTTAATAACTCACCAATCTTCCTCGGTGCCAGTTCTTAGAGACTTAACCCTCGAACAGAGGCAATCTCATGTAAATTAAAGGCCAAGGGCACACTGCACTCCAATTGTGTGTCACATCCCTCAGGCACCTAGGGGTTTATTTCTCAAACCCACTGCCATTTTGTTTTTATTTTCATATCCCATAAGATAAAACGTCTCTAATTAATAAAATCAGAAAACTATAATAAATAAAATGCATCATTACTATTTGGCAAATGGAAATTTAAAGATGAAATATATAGCAACCAAAAACAAATAAAAATACAAATTTAGAGTTGCATAAAATTTGGTAATTATATAACAAATCTGATTAATATAACTGGATTAATACCAAACATCAGTTAATAAAGTAAGTAATAGAATAAGTCTCTGTTGGTTTGCTCCAAACTTAGTTGAATCAGAGTTTTATAAATAATATTAAAATAGCTTGGGCTTCTAGAGCTTTGCCTACCAGATTAACAGCTTGATCAAATCAGTGGAATAGGTTGGGAGTGAAATCTAACTAGTCTCACATTGCACTTGAATTTTTTAAATTGTATTTACAAAAACTTCTTCAGGTATATAACAGAATGCTATCTTCATTTATTTGGGCTTCCATAATAAGCTACCCTAGTCTGGGTGGCTTAAAATCAACAGGAATTTAATTCTCACAGTTTGGAGGGTTAGACAGTCCAAGAGCAAGGTGCCAGCAGATTTTGTGTCTAGCGTGTGCCTACTTTGTGGCTTGTAGTTAGCCCTCTTTTGGCTATAACCTCACATAACAGAAGGGGGTGAAGGATTTTTCTAGAGTCTCTTCCATAAGAGCACTAGTCCCATTCATGAGGGCTCCATTCTCATGAGCTAATCATCTCTCTGAAGTCCCACCTCCTAAAAATATCACCTTGGGGAGTAAGATTTTAATATAGGAATTTGGGAGGACATAAATATTCAGTCCACTGCAAATACATTTTTTTGGCAATTGTGTATTTTTTTAATGAGGTGAAATTCATCCAAATAAAGAGAGAGTTGCTGTTTTTCTTACTAAAAATATAGAAAAGCATTATTCCTTATTCAATTGAAAAAACATTGACTTTATTATACATAAACAGCAAAAAAGGTTCACCTTTACATTAAACACACACCTGTCTAAAAATAACAGAAAACACAATATTTTGCTCTTTGTATTGGTAATCCTATGGAATTTGCTCGTATATGTGTATTTTTATTATATACAGTGATTTCTCCTTACTCTGGCACTAGTCTATTATTAATAAAAGACAAGTTTGTTTTATATCTAGTATATTTTTGTCTCTGATATGATCAAGATAAGAAATTATTTTGGGGCCCAGAGCAGTGGTGCAGGCCTGTAATTTCAGCACTTTAGGAGGCTGAGGTAGTCAGATTGCTTGAGCCCTGGAATTAGAGACCAGCCTGGCCAACATGGTGACATGGTGAAACCCTGTCTCTATGAAAAATACAAAAATTAGCCCAGTACATTGGTGCATGCCTGTAGTCCCTACTACTTGGGAGGCTGAGGTGGGAGGATCTCTTGAGCCTGGGAGGCGGAGGTTGCAGTGTGAGCCAAGATCATGCCACCGCACTCTGGCCTGGGCAATAGAGTCAGACTTTGTCTCAAAAAAAGAAAGAAAGAAATTCTTCTTAGGTTTAATTTCAAAAGAACTGTTTTTAGAAAAGTTTTATTTGCATTTAGCTACTTTAAGAAATATTGTTGCTTTTCCATCTATAAAACATTCCCATAAGTTTGAGTCTATATGTCCTTCTATAGAATTATGTCACTCATATTAAATGTAATTCTTTTTAGTGCCTTAGTGTCTTTAAGTGACAGATCTGTCAGAAGCTCAAACCCAAACACAGAATTAAAATATAATACATTTTACTGCCCTATGCCTGTTCTGTAAGTTTCCTCATGTTTCTTGGCAATAATCATAATATAATGATTATGCATAATATAATGATTATGCGTAATATAATGAATTCCTGCTCTCTCTGTTTAAGAAGTAAAACACATTTCTTGCAGAGTGGTCTCATGCTAAGCATGAAAACTGACTACAGAAAAGTACTTAAAACCATCAAGCCTGAGAGAATCCTGATGTGGTCAGCTGGGCCACCTGCCAGCCAGGCCTTATCTGCTATAATCAGAAGGTTTGAACTCCAGCCACCTGATCACACCATGGGAGGGGCCGTGCTCCTGAACCACAGGAATGGCGGGACAGCAGATTAGGCCACTGACTTGCCTTGTATGCCTGCAACCAAGAGTCTTGATCACTCCAGGAAATGGTATCGTGTGCTTCTTCCCATGAAGAATAAGCTAGAAAATTGGGCTGAAGTCAAGTATTTACCACAGTATAATGTGGTGGAATCCCAGGCCCTGACAATATCAGGGGCAGGACTGGGTTTCTTCCTATCTCATAGCTCAGAAAGTCTTTTCTCTTTCTCCCAGAGCCTAATGCCTAACCCTGCTGAGTCCCTGTGCCCTGAGTCAGAATAAAATATATAACAGGAGATCCAAATGCTTACTTTTTCTCCAGCTTCCCTGAGGTTGTCTTAGAAAATCTGGTGCCCGCAATTCTAATGTGTGTGTTGTCAAACAACTTATATTTTTAGTTATTAAGTGACAAGACAATAAGACACCTTATTCTAGCTTCAGAGGAGAAGTTTATGCATCACTCAGAGATCCTGCACTCTAAGGTGAGTGTAGTGACTGGATAAGACTTGGGCTGTGTCTCTGAAGAAGGCAGAAAATGTGTTCCATGTGTCGGAAGAATAATTTACATTAAGCAGAGTAGTAGCGGGGAGGTGACTGCCCGTATGGGAGCTGTCCATCCATGTCCCCTTATAGTTAGATGTGTTCGTAGCCCTGATCCTCTCATAGGAATGAAAGCATAAGGAATGTGTGCTGTTCCAAAGCAAAGGGTTTAAGATTCAAGAATGGAGAGCCTGTTCACGTTTTTTTGTTTTTTTTTTTCTGCTTTCCCACTTGGAAACATTCAATAAGGAAGCCCTAGGAAATTATGGATTTATATAAATGATGGATTTATATAAATGACTATATAAACGATGAAAGATTGCATGGAAAAGAACAGTCTCCGATCATGAAAAATCTCTTAGAACTGTTACATAAGACACGATGTCTATTGTCCTATGTCTTCACATATTTGAGTCTATTTGTTGTTACAGCCTGGATTCAAGTCTAATCGAAAGAAGTTTGCTTGTTATTTTGTTTAATTAGTTTGAGACAGGATCTCCCTCTGTCACCCAGGCTGAGTGCAGTGGCACAGTCACAGCTCACTGCAGCCTCGAACTTCTGGCTCAAGTGATCCTCCCACCTCAGTCTTCTGAGTAGCCGGGACTACAAGCACACCATGAAGCCCAGCTAATTTTTTATTTTTTTGTAGAGGGTAGGGTCACACTGTGTTGCCTGGCTGGTTTCAAACTCCTAGATTCAAGCAATCCTTCCTCCTCAGGCTCCAAAAGTGCTGGGATAATAGATGTGATCCAATATGCCCGGCTTATTTCTTTTATTTAATAGACAGACTTTATACAATTTGTTAGTTTTCATTGGAAGACTAGCTGATCCAAAGTCATAAATATCAGAAGAGTCATTCTAATTGGATAAAATGAGGAAACACATGGCATACCCCAATAATATATTTCATAGAAAAAATGAAGAGAGGATAAGTATTACTGCAAAGAGGAGAGTAATTCCAGAAAGGTAGTTCCTATTCACTGATATTCTGATTTTCCAAAACATTAGTTAGTTACAATGTCTAATGATGAGATAATCTAACTAATTTCAATATTAGGTGTACTTTAATATGTGTGCCATTATAAGTCACCAGCTCATTAGTTCTCACTAATATGTTAAAGTCTTCAATTAGACTGAAGTCTAGGACAGCTAATAGGTTTCTTTCTCTCTCTCTCTTTCTCTTTCTCTCTCTCTCTCTCTCTCTCTCTCCGCTCTCTCCCTCCCTTCACTGCCTCCCTTTCTCTTTTATAATAAATACTTTCCCTGATTGGGCATTCAGTTAAGTATGTGAGTCACATTTGCAACAATTAACACATCCACCAGCTTGGAGCTCTCACCCATTTAAATGGTCTGATCTTCTCCCAGGATTCTTTTTCCTATGTGGTTCCTCCAACAGCCTTTGGGCTAGATCATTATCTGTCATCACCACTGGGCCTATAGCTCTGCATCCTCTCCAGGCTGTTGTCCTTTTGTCCCCTTGATGGAAGTCCCCCTGCAGCCCCTTGTGGCAGCCTGAGACACCTGTGGCATTGTTAACGTCTTCCAAAATTTCATTCTTCCCTGCAGTCATGGATGACTACTGCTGCCAGGGACAGCAGTGCAGCCAATCATGTCCAGGGCTCTCATCTTCACTAAACAGCATAAAAATGTCTAATAATTCTCTGGATCCACACTTGCAGAGGTTGTTCTCAAAATAGAGATTATAAACTGACCTTGCATCACAGTGCTTTTTTTTTTTTTCCAAAAACACTCCCTTCTGTTATCTAAAATGGGTGAGGAAAGATGGGAAGAAGGGAGAGAAGTTGGATCAAAAGATACTTGGAGGTAGTTTCCCGTTGCGCACATGACCGCTGCTGAGCACTCATGATGTATGTTCAGGCTGTCTTGTTCTCACATACGTTTTCATGTGTGATAATTTAGTTTCACATTTCTTATTTTTCTTACTCCTAGGTTGAACCCTTTTGAAGAATCCTTAGTACGTCAGATTAATATGTGCATATTTGATTACCAGGTATCACATAGCAAAATATCACAATGTCAGCTATCAACTTCTCTGCTTCAGCACTGAAGGCAGGATACAAAGGAAGCCACAGAAATCTGTGTGCCACAGATACGATAACCATTTCCTTCAGATCCACTCAGTTTTCAGCAAATTGGAGAATCACAGACCCAAGGACTGAGGTATTTTCTCAGATAGTGTTCATGTTACCATTTACAGGGGTGCATATGTAGCCAAGTAGATCTGCATGAGTTTCACAATACAACCTGCACTCTCTCAACAGCTCACGCTTAGCGCTTAAGCATCACTCCATGCCTGAAACCTGCAGAACTGAAGGCATTATATCCTTGCTCGCATATTAAATCCATTCACTGCAGAGATCCCAGGATTAATGACTATCCTTCAATTCTGGGATTCCATCAATGCCTAATGCTTTTTTTCCCCTTTTCTCACATCTTTTCTCAGGTTCTCAAAACTTCAGTTATGGCTCAGAAACCCACAGTCAATCATCAGCAAAATGTCCTATATTTCTACCCTTCTGTAACTTTTCTTCACTTTCCTTTTCTTGAAGCCTAATTCCCTAAGGACCACTTCCCTGCACTGCTGGAAGTAGGATCTGTCTTCTCTCCCATGCCCTTCATAACTGGGCATGGAGGTAGAATTTTGATATTCAAGTTCTTTATCATTTTCCTGGCTCATCACATTCATGCCAACAGATTATATCATGTACTGCATCTCTGTGCTGCACTCTTCTACAAAACCACTGTCACTCCCACTGGTTTCTTGACAATTTTAACTCCTGCATCAGTATCATTATCTTCATAGTTCATGTCACAATTTACAATAATTTATGTACTCATTTAGTGTATTTTTCCATAATCCTGGGTTCACAGTTTTTACCGTTATGTCTACTAATGACCTCACTGTCCACCCTGTTTGTTTCTCACTCTGGGACCATGTGTCTTGTCATTGTTAATCATTCCAACTCCTCTTATTGTATCAACTTCAAGCATCCCAATTTTCTACCACTACCACTTATCTTGTTAGTTCATTCCCTGTAATACACTGATTCCTACTTTTCTTCAACCTCTAAAATAACTATGTGCATCTTACTGCCATTTTCTGTGCATTATCATTCTCTGATCATTCTCTTAATCTTACTTCTGATCTAAAGGCTTGGAGTTTATGGCACACCATTATTTTCATGTCTTGTGCTATTCTTTATTTTTGTTATCTCTCTCTTTCTGTTTCATTTCATACACTCCTAGCACAATTCCAATTCTGATTAAATTCAATTCTCCACCTACCCTGGGCTTGTCACCATGAAATATATGAACTATATCATTTTCTTTTCTGACAGACCTCAGTATAAACCCATGACCACAAACCTCCAAGGGAAGTTATTCCACAGTTTGATAGACAATTTAGCATTTTCTTTTATATATATTCTCTCTCTCCTCAAATTTCAAATGCCACATGCCATCTTCCCTCCCAATTGATCTATTTTATGTGTAAAATGAAAGCAATCTGAAAGAACTTGTAAAAGCTGCTTTATGACTTTTTCTCAGCTGTGATGGTTAATGTTATGTGTTGACTTGACTGGGGCCACAGAGTGCCCAGACAGCCAAACATCTTTCTGTGTTGCTGTGAGATTGTTTCTGAATGAGATTAACACTTTAATGGGTAAACTGAGTAAAGCATATTGCTCTCCTTTATGTGGGTGGGCCTTATTCAGTCAATTAAAGGCTTGAAGAGAATGGATAGACTGAGTAAGCGGAAACTCCTTGCATCTGACCATTGGTGCTGGGACATCAGTCTTTTCTTCAGACTTGAAAGAAAAAAAAATTGGCTTTTTCTGTGAGCCTGTGGGCTTTCAGACTAGCACTCCCACCTTTGGTTCTCCTGGGTCGCCAGCTTACTGACTCTGGATCTTGGGACTTCTCAGTTTCTACATATTCATGAGTTAATTTTTTTATCATAAATGTTTTATATAGGGCTTCATGAAAGATGATAACGTTGTCTTACTTACGAATCACCCAAACCTTCTCATTCCAAAGTTTAGTGTAGTGTTGGTGAGGATTTTCTATTGAATTACTCATAAAGATTGATAACCCTGCCAAAAATTAACGTGCTCTGGCATTGCAAAGGAAGGTAGTCCCTGCAAAACCAAGGCAGGGATAGAATAGGGGAGATAAGAACCCCAGGTCTCTGTACTTACATTCTCATCTCCAGCACCTTCCATTAGCCAAGCCCAACCAGAAGCCTGAGGGCAGGAAGCACATGGAGTCCCTAAAGTGAGCCTCGCAGGACACAAAGCCAGGCAGATGAGCCAAGAGTGAAACAGGAGCACAAGCAAAACCAAGCAAGCTCACATATCCTAAATATACAGATTTAGTATACTCATAAAAAAGTACAAATGTTCATTACTATTCAATGAAAATGCCATCTAAGGCTTTCTATTAATTTATTGTTCACCATGACAAAGCACTTTTATTTCTATAATAAGTAAACTGGTAAGTATTAAATGTACCCATTTTGTTGTTTATTATTACTTCAATCTTAAAAGTTAAACTTTTATTACATTCTTATAGATAAAATATCTAATTTTCATAAATGAGCAAAGTTTACAGATTTATCATCGGTGCATAAATCTTTCACTTCTTTAAATAGTTGCACTAAAGTAATTAATTCAATATTATGTTGGCATTAATCAGATACAATCTTGATTTATATATATATATATATATGCACACACATACACATTTTTATATATATGTATATAAAGATTTAAAATAAGTTCCTCAAAACTATATATGTAAGAACCATATTTTACCTAACATGGTTGAAAATACAATATAATTGTCTTGATAATCATAATATAATTTTTTCAAGATTTGTGGGGAAAGAACTTTAAATATTAATTACCTATGTCTAAAAATAGAAAATCTCTTAAAATACATACCTTAATTTTTTTATTTTACTGTTTACATCAAAATATAAAAATAAATGTATTTAAAATTTATTTCTACATATTTGAAAATCAGGTGCATTTATCTTAAAAATCACTACTGTAATTTGTAATTTGTAAGATAAATTGTTTTGGCTCCCAAATGTTTTGAAAATATGTTGCTAATTTAAATAACATGGGTTAAAACCCATTAAATAATATAGAAATATTTCACGCTTCTTATAAAACATACAATTGTGGAATTCTCTCTCATTTTGATTACCTAGAGGATACTATTGTGATATTGTGGGTGCTAGCATAAAGCTATATTGTCTCTCTCTAGTTAGAGGTCTGGGACCAATATAATACTTTAAAAAACTGTTATAAAACAAGGATAATGATGTTGCAATATTATTGGCAGTACTACATTAGCAATCTCTTTTGAGCACTTGTGAATCTATTTCCAGGAAATTCTAGCAACATCTTCCATGTGTATAATTGCGCAAACTCAGATAACTTTTAAGGTAATCTAATACAGCAGTCAACATTTTAGATTTTTTGAAGAAATGGAAGAAATTTCTTTTGTGTTTTTGTCATAATTATGTTGTTATTGTTTAAACGTTTCTTACAGAGAATATAGACTACTGTATTGAAACTATTTTAAGGCAATAGTCATATTGGTTTTTTCAACTTTTCCATTTTATTTAGGTCTAACCATTTTACTTTTCCATCTAGAGTACTTTCTTTTGTTACTGTAAATTAGCAAATTATGACTGTGTATATTTATAAAGTACAATGTGATGTTATGATTTATAAACACAACGCAGAAAATTTAATCAAACTAGTTAACATATTGATCTCAAATACTTATTTTATGTGATGAAAACATTTGGAATTTACTCTTCATAATTTTGAAATGTACCATACACCATTATTAACTACAGTCACCATGTTGTGCAATAGATCTCAAAAAAAACCCTTATTTCCCCTAACTGAGGCTTTGTATCCTTTGACAGTCATCTCCCCATTCTTCCCATTGCCTAGCCTCTGATAATCACCATCCTTTGTTATGATTTTGACTGCTTAAATTCCAAACAGGAGTGGGAACATGTGGAATTTGTCTTTATATTCCTAGCTTATTTCACATAGCATAATGTTCTCCAATTCCAACCATGTTATCACACATGACAGAATTTATTTCTTTTATAAGGCTGAATATATTCCCTTGTGTATATGTACCACATTTTTTAAAATGCATTCATCACGTTTAAAATGCATTCATCACGTTGCATTTTAAAATGCATTCATCACGTTGCTTGATTCCATATTTTGTCTATTTGAATAGCGCTGCAAAGAACATTGCAAACATTTCTTGGACATACTGATTTCAAATCTTTTGGGTAAAGACTTGGAAGTGAGGTTGCTAGATCATATGGTAACTATATTTTAAATTTTTTGACAAATCTCCATATTGTTTTCCATAAAGGCTATACAACTTACATTCCCACCAACAGTGTACAAAGATTCCTTTTTCTCCATATACTTCCCAACACTTATCTTTTATATATACATATACATATATATATACATATATATATGTGTGTGTGTGTATATATATATATATATATATATATATATGATAGACAGTCTGACAAATGAGACAAAATCTCATTCTGGTTTAATTTTCATTTCCCTAATGATGAGTGATGTTGAGCATTTTTTCATCTAGCTGTTGCCTATTTGTATGTCTTCTTTTGAGAAATATCTATTTCAGCTCGCTTGCTCATTTTAAAATCAGATTTCTTTCTTTCCGTAGAGTTGTTTGGGTTTTTTATGCATTTTGAATATTACCCTGTTATCAAATGTATAGCTTGCAAATATATTCTACCAATCTGTATGTAATGTCTTCACTCTTATTTGTTTCATTTGTGTGTAGAAGCTTTTTTTCTTGATATAATTACATTTATCTGTTTTTGCTTTTGTTGTCTATGTTCTTGGAGCCCAATCTTAACAATTATTGCCCATCACAATGTCATAGAGACTTTCCCCTAAGTTTTATTTTGCAGGATTATAGTTTCAAATCTTTTAAGTTCTTAATCCATTTTGGGTTAATTTGTGTACACAATGTGAGATACGGGTCCAATTTTATTTTTTTGCATATGGATATCCAGTTTTCCAAACACAATTGATTAAAAAGATTGCCTATTTTCCATTGTGTATTCTTGACACCTTTGGCAAAAGTCAATTAACAGTACATGTGTGGGTTCATTTCAAGGCTCCTCATTTTGGTTCACTGACTGATATGTCTGTTATATGCCAGTACCACGCTATTTAATTACTTTCAGTTTCTGGTATAGTTTGAAATCAGGAAGTGTGAGACCTCTAGCTTTGTGTTTTTCGGTCATGATTGCCTTGCTTATTGTGGTCCTCTTGTGATTCCATATGAATTCCAAGATTGTTTTGTCTATTTTGCTGAAATACGACATTGGAATTTTTATAGGGATAGAATTGAAGTAGATCACTTTAAGTAGTATGGACATTTTAATGATATTTTTTATTTCAATCTGTGAACATAATATTTCTTTCCATTTATTTGTATCTTCTTCAATTTATTTCATTAATATTTTTTAGGTTTCAGGGTATAGGTCTTCTACTACTTTGGTTAAATATTTTTAAGAGGTTTTCTTTTTTTTTGTAGGTATTGTAAATGAGGTTGTTTTCTTGATTTCTTTCTCAGAAAGTGTGTTGTTAGTGTATAGAAATGCTATGGATTTTTCTGTGTTAATGATGTGTCCTGCAACTTTCCTGTATTTATTGGCTTTAGCAGGTTTTTGGTGGATTCTTTAAGGTTATTTCCATGTAAGATCATGTCACTAGCAAACAGGTACATTTTCACTTCTTTCTTTCCTATTTGGGAGATTTTTACTTCTTTCTCTTGCCTACTTGCTCAGTTAGGATTTCCATTACTATGCTGAATAGAAGTGGTGAGAGTGATTACTCTTATCTTGTTCTAGATCTTAGAAGAAAGAGCTTCAATTTTTTCACCACTGACTATAATGTCAGCTGTGAGCTTATCATAAATGGCCTTTATTTTGTTGAGGTATATTCCTTCTATACCTAATCTGTTGAGAGGTTTTTTTTTTAATTGTTAAAACATGTTTGGAGTTTGTCAGATGGATTTTCTGTATCTAATGATATAACCATATGTTTTTTGTACTTCATTCTGTTTTTGCGAGGTATCACATTTATTCAGTTGTATGTATTGAACCATCCCAGCATCCCAGGGATAAATCCCACTTGATCATGGTGAATGATCCTTTTTATGTGCTGTTGAATTCGCTCTTCTAGTATTTTGCTGAGAATTTTTTCATCTATTTTCATCAAGGATATTAGCCTAAAATTTCCCTCTCTTGTGATATCCTTGTCTACATTTGATAAAAGGATGTTATGGTTTCATAAAAAGAGTTTGGAAATATTCTCTTATTTTCAATTTTTCAGAAGAGCTTGTAAGAATTGTGCTAGTTTGGATGTCATTTTTCCCACTAAAACTAATAATAAAATTTAATCCCCAAAGCAGCAGTTTTGGGAAATGGAGCCTAGTAGAAGGTGTTTGGGTCATGGATGAGATGCCTTATGAATAAATTAAGATTAAGACCTTCCCACAGGGGTTAGTGAGATCTTGCTTTTGCAGAAATGGATTAGTTCTCACTGGAATGGGTTGTTAAAAAGCATCTGGCTTCTCTGGTTTCTCTTGCTTGCTTCCTCTCTCACAGTGTCATCTCTTTGCACGCACATGCTCCCCTTTGTCTTCCCACCATGAGTTGAAGCAACATGAGGTCCTGCCTAGATGCAGCTGCCCAGTCTTGAACCTTGCAGCCACCAGAATTGTTAGCCAAATACACATCTTTTCTTTATAAATCACCCAACCTCAGTCGGTTACAACAACACTAAATAGAGTAGGATGGATTATTTGTTATTTAAATGTTAGATAGATTATTAGTTCTTTAAATGGTAGAATTCAGCAGTAACGTTGCCAGGTCTAGGGCCTTTCTTCGATGAGAGACTTTTTTATTACCTATTCAATCTTCTTACTAGTGAGTGATCTGTTCAAACTTTATGTTTCTTCATGATTCAGTCTTGGTAGGTTTTATACATCTTAGAATTCTAAAAGCTCATCCCTTTCATGGCATTAAACACACACACACACACACACACACACACACACTTCAAAGAAACTGATTTTCAATGCATAGAAAACAATATGTTGAGATTACATTTGTTATAAGTTAATCTTAAGGTTATCTTAGAAGTATATACATGTTAATCACTAACAACACCGGAAACGGATGACAGTAATACTGACATGCTCTTGAATTTTCTTAAGATGTATCTTAGATTTGTCCAAGATACACTAGTTTACAGGAGGTGGAAAACATATTCTAAAGTTCCTTTTGGAATGTTCTAAGAAAACACTGAAAATGGAAAATGGAATAATGTACCTAATTTTCCTATTTTTCAGAAGGGAAGACATTTCCTTGATCAAAATGAAAGGTGAAAGTAAAAGTGAAACCCATGAGCTAGGCAGAGACAGAATACAAAGCATTTTGAATTTATAATTTGTTTTGCATGAAGAATCATTTAAAAGATGCTCAAACAATTAAGTTTCCAGGGACAGCATCCTTTGCCATTAAGTTATTAGGGTTATGAAAAGACCTGAAAATATTCTCTTTTGCATTTAAGATTACTGAGTCTTACAAAATTTCGATGTCTTCTAGTAATTTATATGGCTGGAAAACAGCTAACAGAAAATATTTTTAAAAAATAGAATAACTCTTTTTATTTACTGGAAAACTTATAAAAAGTTAACTGAAATTTTGACTGATTTGTCTAGATATTTAATTAAACTTGTTAGGTCTGTTGGGATACATATCAACCTAGCATATAACTAAATATGTATCAGTAAATGTAATTAAAACAACTTAGTTAATTTAGACAGTTCAATTTTATTTCAATGAAAAATAAGTAAATTTTTTTTTGTAATTTTAGCAAGAAATAAGGACTTGATTCACTATATTTAATAGATTTAATATTGACTGGTTATTTCTGAGCTTTCTAATACTTAAGGAACTAAGAGCTGCCTGTCAATATTGTTAATTTAGAATATTTGTCCTTTAAATGTGAGTATAACATAATTTACAATTATACCCCATACATTATTTGCCAGTAAATCAAGTTACCAGGAATTTCATATATTCCCTTTTTTTTTTCAAAGAGCAATTATAAGAACAGAAGAAAGGTGGTGTGATGATAATACACTAATGACAGAAGTTGGTCTCTTAGCTGATGCTTCACATGCTTCAAAGTATGAGTGTCACAACCATATAATAATAGGGAAATACAACTCATATTTTACATTTTTTCATGAACAAAACCGTAAAATGAACATCACTTCAAAGTCAGAAGTTCAAGACCAACCTGGCCAACTGGTGAACCCCTGTCTTTACTAAAAATACAAAAATTAGCTGGGCATGTTAGTGCATGCCTATAATCCCAGCTACTCTGGAGGATGAGGCAGGAGAATCACTTGAATCCAGGAGGTGGAGGTTGCAGTGAGCCGAGATTGCACCACAGCATTCCAGTCTAGGTGACATAGTGAGACTTCATCTCAAAAAAAAAAAAAGAAGAATATTACCTCAATTATGGAAGTACTTTTAACTCAATCTTCAAAGCATATATGAAATACTGAGATTATATAGTCTTAAGTTAGAGGAAAAGTGGGACATATTAAATATATATTTACCATCAAATAAATATCTTTATTATTACATTGTTCTTATTGCCTTATTTTAAATTTATCTTTTTATTTTTCATAGGTGTAATCTACCTGGGTCAGGAAAGAAGATATAATAAATAAATAGGAGATGCACATCCACAAAAACACTGTGCTTTCATTCTCAAATATGAAAAGAAAATTAAAAGCATCTTTATCAAAAAATAAAAAGAAACTTCCACTTAAAAGGGACCTCTTGCATTGGATCTCCAGGTGATCTATACCCCCAATCAAAACTTATAATACCCTGGAAATATAAACTGTAGTATAATTACTGTTCACCAGGTAGAGAGAACTTGTGTCTCTACATTTTGACATAGATTTGTAAGAATTAGGTAAACTTTTTCAGTTAACCAACTTAAGAAACTTGTGGTATATAGATACCTATATACATTTTGTATTGATTTTCTTTCTAGATATATTTATTTTTATTGTTACCATAGTCTTTTGTTTAATTTTGTTGATAAAGACCATGAGAAATGAATATAATTAATGAAAAAAAAACACACATGATCATTTCATCTGTCCATATTTGCAATTTTGAACATTATTTCAGAGTGTCCCAGTTACCTTACAATCCTTAATTATTTGACTGACTGTATCATTTATTTAGTGTGCACTGAACAAAAGAGAAAAAGGATCAAGTTAATACAATCATCCTATCACTGTAAAAATTGTTCCCATTGTCCTAAAAGCAATTTAGGTATTATTTTAACAAAATGGAAGACTATATTTTTGTTCTCTTTTGTTTCTCAATCACAGACTGTAAACTGAATAAGATTAAAACTTTTTGTGACAAACTAATACATCTTTTATTTGATGCCTTGGGAAACAAAACATAGCTTAGTTTCGTTTTGTTTTCTAGAAAAGCTTCTTTAGTGATTCAAAGTTTGGGAAGCTTGTCTGGTGGTCCCACATTAAGGAAAGGACATCAAAATCCCCAAAGGAAACCAACGTTATTGTAAGGAGAAGGGAGACTCTAGGCTGGAGACACAAAGAACATAAAGTTGGGGCTCAAGTATATGGGAGCATTATATCAGTCTTAGGGAGTAAATTAGTTATGGAAGCCCTGAATAAAGGTCCATCAAATTACACAAACACAATTTTGAATTTGTGTAGCATCACCATAAGCAAATAACAACTGTTAAGGAATGACATTTTCTATTTTGTTCTCTTCCTAGATCATGGAAGAGGAACTGAACTCTTGAGACTGAATAACTTAACAATTCATGGACACATAGAGGAGGAAGATGTACTAGTATTTATGTTATTAAGGGTCAGTTGTGCCTTTGTGTTTACTTAGAAAAGTAAATGATATACAACTACATTTGAATCTGGGGTTGATAAAACTCACTATAATTGTAATAGTCTGTTATACCAGATATTCTGTCATATCTAGCTCTGACTTAATTCAGCAAATGTTTATTGAAGATGTATTATGTATCAGGCATTTTAATGATGCTACAAAATCCATAATAGATTCTGTCAATCATTTATCCATAAGAGAATTCTGTTAATATGTTCAAGGTTAAGCTAATTCATGCTAACATAAACTATTATAAAGCAAAGTTTCTGAAATGCTTCATAAATATTCTAAAGGTCCAAATAACACCAAATATGTTGTACATTTCTCTTCTCTGTGTTCTAGACTCTTTAAAGTATCAACTTTGCTATGCTCCATTTTTTTTTGTTTTAATAGGTGCATTAGTTTATCAAATATGATTTTATTGGTTATTAGAGAGAGGTGCTTCTTCTACCCATATAGTAGATGCAGTGATTATGCTCCATGGCATAACATCATTTGGGTAAAGAAGAGAAAATGCCTCATTATCCAGATGTTGAGTTTAAATATACTAAACATCTGGTGTTGTAAGATAAATTTTTCTTCACTCTGAAAAGGTTTAATTTGAAAGACCGAAGACTTAAATGTCAGACCTAAAATATTTCTTAGCCTAAAATTAACATACAAGTATTTGTGATACATTGAGGAGTTATTTCAAAAGGTGGCTGACACAGAAATGCATAATCTGATGCTCTGAACCTCACCTAAAAGAATCATTCCATGAGTTCACAAGCAGAGAGATTTTCACCTAAACAATCTGCCTTTTAAGTTTCCTGTCATTTATTTGTCCAGTGGTTTCTCTTATCAATATGCCCAGATTCTAAGTGTTAATAACTGTCCAATTCTCAAAATACAGAATACATTATTTATTCAGAGTGGTTAGTTCTGGAAAGTTAACCACATGTATGTGGCTTATACACCTAAAAACACAAAGATCACAAAAATTGAGTAGCAAAGGTATTTTAAAAATAAATTTGTCATGTAGTATGGGATATAATTTACTCACTAAGATGAAAACAAGAAATTTTTAAGCAGTTAAAGATATCATTGAAAACCAAGTGTTTACTATAAACATACCAGTCACAAATTTTACATACAACCATCTACAATTGATGTTTTGCTTGGTGTAAATGTCAAAGTTTAATTTTTCCCGATAGTGTACCTAGCATCATTTATTGCAAAGACCATCCTTTTCTATTGCTAGAGAGGGATGTGTTTGTCACAAAGCCAATGTCATCTTTGTGCCTGTTCTGGACTATTTGATCCTATTGGAAGTTGGTCTCCCTTTGTGCTATTGCCATACTGTCTTATTTAATCTACTTTTTAATAAACACACCAGCATAACAAGAGGGGGGTATGGGAATGACTGTCATGGAAGTTAGAAATCTTTTATCACTGATATTGTTTAGAATTTCCAGTCCATGTTGGTGATAAAAAGCAACCGACATCTTGCCACTTTTATTATACTTTAAAAAATCTGTATAGACAACTTATCTTCTTGTGACTTAAAGCCAGAATAGGCCATTGTATCATCCACCTTCTTCCTGTTCTTGATAGTCTGTCTATAATTTATTTGTTACAGCAGGTCCTCTAGAACTTGTTATTTGAGAGCATCTGGTCTAAACTGTGTATCTTTTTTTTTTTTTTTTTTTTTTTTTTTAGGTAGCGTCTCGCTCTGTTGCCAGCTTACTGCATCTCCATCTCTGGACTCAAAGGATCCTCTCACCTCAGCCCCATGAGTAGCTGGTATTACAAGTGTGCTACCATGCCTGGCTAATTTTTGTATTTTTTGTAGAGATGGGGTTTAGCCATGATAAAATGATAAACATAAGCAACTAAGTGGTTATCATGAAAATCTTTTGAAGAGCAGGTAGAAGATATAAATTAGATGGAGAAATGAAGTAGGTTTCCCAGTGGAGTCTATATGGAAGTTCAATTTGAAATAATTTATTGAGCTACGTGCTATACCTTTGAGCATTTTTCTGTTATGTGTTTACCACTCAAAATTGGAAAATATAAAATACAAATTATTCAGTTAAATTTCATAAATATGTCATGATTTTATACAAATTGTTAGTTTCAATTTACCTTTAAATAAAAGAAAGTGGCAATACTTAATACAGACATCATTAGAGATACGGTCACATGAAATTACATTACTTATCAATTCTGGCACCAGAAGTTTGAATTTTTAATACATAGTTATCACCATAAAAGAAGCAAGCAGTTTGGTAATAAAAACTATTCATTTTATGAATATTTTTTGAGATGGAATCTTGCTCTGTTGCCCAGGCTGGAGTGCAGTGGCATGATCTTAGCTCACTGCAGCCTCCACCTCCCAGGTTCAAGTGATTCTTCTGCCTCAGGCTCCCGAGTAGCTGGGATTACAAGTACCCACCACCACATCTGGCTAATTTTTTATATTTTTAGTAGAGATGGGATTTCATTATGTTGGCCAGGCTGGTCTTGAACTCCTGACCTCAAGTGATCCACCCACCTTGGAATCTCAAAATGCAGGGATTACAAACAGGAGCCACGCTGCCCAGCCCATCTTATGATTTTTTAACTAAAATCTGCAAAGGTTATAGGACAAAGTGTTGCAACACTTAGCAATATTCTACTTGCTTTGCTTTACTTTACTTTTTCAAATTGTTTCATCCTTAACATTAAGAGTATCTCCTTTGTTTCCAGAATTTATGAGATTTTTCACCTTCTGAAATGATGTTTGACAGGCATTTTCCATCTGTCTGCTTTGAACCACACCTCTCTCTCCTCATCATTCCATTTGGGCTGACAACACGCTGTTGATTAGCCTTCTGATGCCTAGAACAATACTTCATCACTGCACTTTTTACCCAGAGTAAATGATTAAGTATTTTTATAGTGTTAGTTTGAAAGCTGAGTAATCATTTTTAAAAAGCAACTTGGAACACCTTTGCTGTTTGGATGCCTTTGATGTCTACTAATGGATGTTATTTTTCTGTCATCTTTTGCATAAAATTTTTAAGGGATATATGTAAATTTTTTACATGAGAACAATTTGGAAAGTTTATAACTTTTATTCTGAAGTCTTCTTGCATAAAGAGAAAAAAGTCCACTTTGATCTGCTTCCTCAGATTAAAGTATTAATAAAACCAAGAGAGCAAGTTTAAACTTTCTTTATAAGTTCATTCCTTTTTGCCTATTACATTATAAAGATGTAGTTTTGTGCAGTGGGGAGAATTGGAAAGCCGAAAGGGCAGAAGACTTTTGAGTGGTCAAGAAGTAATGATTCTGTCACAGCCAAAAGAACAGTCAGATGAGAGAAACAAAACAATTATTGTCAAATTTAGGAATTTTATTTTTTTCTCTTCCTCAATCTTCCAACAAGGAAAGGATTATTCTTATTATTCTTTCTCTAGGAATTTACCCTCCTACCTATAGTTTAATTTTAAAGTTGAAAGTTTGCAACACATTTAAACTGGCCCACCCAGATCACTCTCCCTTATTTTCCTTATAGTATCTATCACTAACTATAATTATCTAGCTTTTTTAATTGCAGATAACCAATATTGGTTGATTATTTACCTCTTTAGCTAAAATGTTGTCTGAACTCCTGGTCTCCAGTTTTTTACCTATTCTCTGAACTCATTAAAATACAACTTCTCACTACAACCCCACCGACACTGCTAGAGCTAAGATCAAAATAATCTCAGGTTTTAAATCCAAAGGCCATTTCTCTTTCAGAAGCTTCAAGATTGCTCACCAGCATTCTGAATTTTCAAACACAACCTCCCCTTCCATCTTTGCCCCAAGACCCCATTTAAATCATTTCTGCTCCCCTATTCTAGGATCAAAGGCATTCTGGTTTTCCACCACTTCACTAGCCACTGCTTTAAAGTTCCTTTGTAAATTGTCTTTCTCTACATGAACTTTAAGAGCTGATTGCCTGGGAACCCCATCCTAGCCCTGCTCTCTTCTCTTCTGCAAGTCCTTTCTAGAAGTTCTAGGTTAATTTAGGGAGAAACCTATGTGAACTTTCCATGTGAATGTGGAAAACAAAATCTCAAACCTGACACATTAAAAATGGAAATTCTGTTACTTTTGGATATCAACAAATTTTTCTTCTCACAAAATAAAACTAAGGGCTAGGTACAGTGGCTCATGCTTGTAATCCCAGTGCATTGGAAGGCCCAGGTGGGAGGATTGCTTGAGCTCAGGAGTTTGAGACCAAACTGGGCAACATAGGAGGATCCTATTTTTAACAACAACAAAAAATAGCTGGACATCCTGGCACACACCTATAATCTCAGCTTCTCAGGAGGCTGAAGGAGAATCACTTGAGCCCAGGAATTTGAGGCTTCAGTAAGCTATGATCATGCTATTGCTCTCTAGCCTGGACAATGAGTGAGATGCTATCTCTAAATAAATAAATATGAATTAATGGCAATCCTTCCTTAGCAAAAATATGATGACTGACTCTTATCACTTGCTTTAAGATTGTTGTTTGCGCTGAAGAAAGATGAACACAGATAATTCACTAATCAGCTGAATTCATACTGTACCAAACAGAATCCCTTACATATATACATTTTTTAAAAAAGCTTTTTTTCATTGTTCCAGGGAGGGGAGCACTACACACTGGGGTCTGTTGGGGGGAAATAGGGGAGGGACAGCAGGGGGCGGGGAGTTGGGGAGAGATAGCATGGGGAGAAATGCCAGATATAAGTGAAGGGGAGGAAGGCAGCAAATCACACTGCCACGTGTGTACCTATGCAACAATCTTGCATGTTCTTCGCATGTACCCCAAAACCTAAAATGCAATAAAAAATAAATAAAAAATAAAAAAGCTTCTTTTTGTACTGTGTCTTGGATGAATTCCTGAAATTATGCACTAGTTCCCCACTTCTCTGAACATATGTGGTTGAGTTTGTCATCTCTATTGAGCTCATTTAACTAATTTTATGATATATTTTTTATTTCAAGGTTTTCTAATTCATTATTTTTACATCCATTTTTCTTTGCTTCCTTTCTTCCTGTTTTTATTCATTTAATAATTTCTTTTCTTTTTTGTAAATGCTGTTTTTCATTTACATTTTGAAAATTCTAAACATGCATTTTTTACAATCACTTCACTGCTTTCTTTACATATCAGTAGGTATGTCTCCTGATTGTTGATTTCCTTGCCTAACTTTTGAAGTTTTGCTCACGTATTTTAGAATTTTAGTTTGCACACGAGTGGAGTAAACTTCCTCTCTGCTTTGGTGATTTTTTTTCTGTTTTTCCTCTGAATGTCCCCACAGGGTCCACAAACCAGTCTATATTTGAAGTCTTCCTCCTAACTGTGATAATATTGTAGAATCAGGAGTTAAGACAGCTGCCTCGCCTGGGTGAAGTCTAAAGCCTGCTGCCTCCTAAATTCCTAGGTAAACAGATTTATAGAAGCCCTAGTTACAGGTACGACTCAGCAGCTCAGTAGTAGCTCTTTCAGCCACCTTTCAAGGGCAGAGGGACTCGACAATAAATCTTTTCTTCAGGCAGTGTGTATGGCTCCAGTTGTATATGTCATATTGGTTGATTTAAGTACTCATTGTCCTTCAAGGACATGAAACCCTAGTCCACCTTTGCAAGTTTCTATTCTCAGATCAAGTCAGCAGATCTCATTTCACATCGTTTTTTGTTTGTTTCTGTTCTTCTTCTTGTCCATGAATATTTTTTAAAAATTTTTGGCTGCATATTTTTTATTTGGTTTATCATTGTTGTATATTTGAAGCAGAGCAAAAACTCAAAAATATGAACTTACAATGCCATATAGACTAAGAGTTTTCTTAGTATTTAAGTTTGTATGCCAAAAGCTGACAGGACTGGTTTTTGTCTTTACTTTTTACATAGAATTAATTCATAATGAATTAATTACTTAAATAAATTTCACAGTGCTTTGGACCTAGAGCCTTTGTGTTGAGAATTCTCACCTTTTGTGAATACTGAACATTAACTCACTACTCATAACTTTTTCTTCTACCAAATATGCCTTTTTTGTTTCTTTATGTAAAACATGTGGAATGGTAATGCAAATTATTAGAGATGACTGTCAGGAAACAGTAAATGTTGTTAACCTACGTGGTTTGTTATATTAATATTTCTACTCTAAAAATATTTCTGCCTAAGTCTTATAAGTTCCACATTAGATGCTTAATATTTTTAATATGTCATTCCACTTTAACTCAAAATACTAAAAAATGACCTTAGAGTGACTCCATTTATGTTGACTGGTTTTGTTTATCTGAATAGCCTCAGGATTAGTGCACATTGGAGATTTTGACAGGTTTAATTATTCTACACATTTAACTGGTGACAATTTAATTATCCTAGTTTTCCCAGAGGACTGATGACACAGGTGAAATCTTAAAAAATAATAAATAACAGCCAGGCACAGTGGTTCATGCCTGTAATCCCAGCACTTTGGGAGGCCGAGGCAGGCAGATCATGATGTCAGGTGTTCGAGACTAGCCTGACCAACATGATGAAACCCCATCTCTACTAAAAGTACAAAAAAAAAATAGTGGTGGTGCACACCTGTAATCCCAGCTACTCAGGAGGCTGAGGCAGGAAAATCACTTGAACACAGAAGGCAGAGATTGCAGTGAGCTAAGATCATGCCACTGCACTCCAGCCTGGGTGACACCTCAAAATAAATAAATAATAAACAAAGATATGTATAGTGTGTGTCTCCACCAATTTATAGTTAGGAATATTTTAGACTTCATAGAATACACCTTATTTAAACTTCTATTTAATTATTCTTGAATTTTAGTGTTTTCTATGTTAATTAGCATCTAAAAGTAATTGAATATATCAGATACATATTATTTTATTTTCATTATATACTTATATAATATGTAACAGAAATACATATATATTTATTTCTGAAGTTTTTATTCTGAAATAGTTTTGGACTTAACAGTAAATTTGGAAGAACAGTATAAAGACTTTTCATGTATCTTTCCTTTCAGTTAGAGATCATTGCAAATGTTATGATATATTTGAAAGTAAGTTGCTAATGTGATGTCAGTATACTTTTAAATTCTTCATTGAGTGTTTTCTAAAAGCAAAGACTTATTTTGTGGGCAGAGAGCTTAACTACAGTGCAATTATCAAAATTAGAAAATTCACATAAGTAGAATCCTATTACCAAATCTGTATTCATTGTACAAGTTGTATCAACTATTAAACTATTATTTATTATGATGAATATAGTAAAACAATGTCCGTCCTGGTCCAGGATCTAACCCAGCACCACATGTGGCACAAAACTCATTCATGTTCTTTAATCTGGAACAATTCCACAGTCTGTATTTTGTCTTTTATGACTTTGACTTTTTTTTTTCTAAGAGAACAGGCTTATTTTTTTGTTGAATGATCTTGATTTTTGCTTTCATGATATTTCCTAATGATTACATTATGCATTTTGAAAAGAAATATCAACAAATTAATCTCGTGCCCTTCGTGATAAATTATAGTACCTGGATATCATGCTTATTTTTTCTCTGTACTGGTGAGGTTAAGTTTATTTGCTTTTCTTCACTTTAAAGTTTCCACTTTCTCTTTGTAATTAATTTGTAATAAACTGGGGAGCTATTTTTAGACCATGTCAAATATCTCATTTCTTATCAAAACTTTATTCACTGGATTAGCATCCAGATAATTGTTGCCTGAAACTATCATTATTATGATGTCACCTGGTGATTTTCCAGATTCACTATTCACCCTACACTGTTAGTTGGTATTCTACCATGAAGAAAAGTTTTCAGTACTTTCCCATTTAATTATGTAAGCATGTATTTAATTAGGTATGTATGAACTCACGGTTCCTTATTTTATTCAACGGGCCATAATTCATAAATATCATTAGTATTACCAATGTTTAAACTATTTCAGATTTGGCCTCTGAAAGTCCCTCAAAGTTTGCTTCTATGTCTTTTGAATTGTCACCATTATTCTTTGCATAGTCCTTTATTTTTTGAAAAGCACAAAAAGATAATTCAGATCAATTTTATTAGGAATTAGGCATTTCTCCAAGAAGCTCTCCTTTGATATGGAAAATATATTTAGAAACCAAAATATGGGCAGTAGGTGTATTTACGCTTACTGAGATGTCTTTGCTTCTAGGTCCTTTTATCAGACAGTTATGAAGTGTGAATATGCATATGCCAACTTTTTCCTCCTTTTTACAGCAGCAAGATACTCCATTGTGTGGATGTGTCAGAGTTCATTCAATCCTACACATGGGCATTTAGCTTTTGTTCAAATTCTTGCAATCACAAACTGTATTGTAATGATTCACCGTGTACATTTTTTTTAATGTCTGTCTTAATGGTAATTTCTATAATTGAAATTGGTGCTAGAAAGGTAAAATATACGTAACATGCTAGGTATTGCCAACAGGGACATATCAATTTACATTTCAACAGCAACCTATTAGTGCTGCTTTCCCACTGCCTCTCCAAAAGAATGTGTCCTCATACTCATTTAAATTTTTGCTGTTCTCTTAGGTGATAAATGGCATACCAGGCAGTTTTAATTTCCGTTTCTCTAATTCTGAGTAAAGCTGAACATATTTGGCTAAGTTGAAGGACCTTGTGACTTGTCTGTGATTTTTGGCCCATTTTTCTATAAGATTTTTTATTTTGTAGTATTAGGGATATCAGTTGTTTACCTGTGATGTAATTTTCCATTTGTTCTTTCAATTTTCAGTTATCTTTTTAATAGTATTTATAGTGTTTGTTATCCAAGAAATGATTGTTTTTTATGGAAAAATCATCAATGTATTTTCTTTTTCTTTTTTAAGTCTGAATTCGGAATTATAGCTAAAAACAAAACAAACTCTTTCTGCCTTCATGTTACAGAGAAATACATCCATCTTTTCTTATAGTTGTTGTAAATATTTTTCCTTATTGTTTCTGTTTGCGCTCATGTTTAAATTTCAGATTCACTTTGAATTTATTCTTGTGCACATTATGATATTTGGATCTAATAGCACATGTTTTTCAAATGGTCAACCAGTTGTCCCAGCACTATTTATTAGAGTTTGTCTTTGATCTGAATATTTAGATGCTATTTGTATCAGACACCAAATTTCATATGTAGGTTTATTTCTAGACAGCCTTTGTACATATGTACAGTTGCCTACTTATGTGACCATATTCCACTGCTGTAATATAAAGATTTTTGCATATTGAAACAGCTTATGTTGCCAACCATTTCTCATAGTTTTCTTTTTCATTGATTACTTAACAGCTCTTCTATGTTTCTTCCCCCATAAACTTCATTATTAACTTCTCTTGCTCCTCACAAGAATGTTTTGGTATTTTTGTTGTGATTACATTACATCTATAACTTAACTTATAAGAGCTGACATATTTATGATGTTGAGTCATCCTATAGACTAATAGTAATTTAATAGAAGCTTTTTTCCATTTTTAAAAATTCTACTTTACAGTCATTCAAGAGAAATGTACATACTTTTAAGGTTTAGAAAATGAAGTTATTATTGGCACCAGCACCTATTTTATTGAAGCAATCTAATTTCTAGGTTTTTTAAAAAAATTTTACTTTTCACATATGTTGTATGAGCTATGCCAAGCACTGGATACCATCAGCTAAGCTTTCCTGATTTTCCCACTTTGTAATAATTGAGAGGTTATTTTCTTTGTGTATAGTGTTTTTTTCTCTCTATTCCAGTCCTTTATGTATTTGTTATCACATCTATATTTTACAGCTCTCATGCCTGTCAAAGAGTAAGTTCAATGAAATTGTAGTTTCCCTCTTTTTCATGTATTTTAAGTTACATAAATTAAAACGGATGTTTTACCAGAATGTTTATGTGTAGATTTGACAATGGTGTCAAATTCACACAAGTAAAAGCACAAAACTGGTATTTCAGAAATAGACTTGAACTAATCACCTAAACTATATATAGTATATTATCTTATGTATCATACATTAGAGACTATCTACAAGATATATCAACTGAAAGGATTACTTAATTATATATTTTTAATTTCTGTTCAAGTGTTAAATCTATTTTTTTAATGTGTATAGTCATTTTTGTTATTTAGAGAAGTATAGCTATGGAAATAAGAAATGTGAGTTATATAGTAGGAATTATTATTGGAAAACATTAATGATTGTACAAATGATCAAAAAATTGTTTTCTATCATAGTACTATTGTAATTTTCAAATTTACTGTAAATTTGAAGAATGTTTACGCTGAATCTCTACGTGCTTAAAACCTGCTCTTCTACTAATATTCTATGATAATTGTTTATCACATGTCAACAGTTATATCTTTTTCTCTGTCCACCCATCAAGATATATTATGATGCCTTTCCAAGTAAATTGGAAGCATCACTGCACCTTTCCCTAAATACTTCAGCATCCATGTCATTAACCAGGGATCAATATTTTGTTACAGTTTACTCAAATGAAATATATCAAATTTTAATTGCCTATTCACTAGGTTCTGAAAAATGCCTGCACTTAATAATTCATATCTCTACCAATATATAAAAATATGCCACCACCTCAGATCATTTACTTACGCCTGTTTCTAGAAAATCCCCTCACCCTACTCTCAAGAAAAGCAACTGACGTTTTTCCAACATAGATTAGTTTCATGGTCATAAAAGTTTATATGCATGGAATCAAACTGCCTGTGCTCTTTAGGGTAAGGTTTCTTTTGATTATTGTATTATTTTGTGGTATTAATCAGAGCTGTGTGTGTCAATAATTTTTCTTTATCTCTCAGTAGCATTCAATTGCTTAAATATACTTAATACTTAAATATTCTCGTTGGTGAATATTGGAGTAGTTTCCAGTTTTTAATTAGTATAAACTTGCTATTAATACTCTTATACAGGTTTTTGCAAATATATTTTTTCATTTCTCTTAAGTACATGTCTAAGAATGTCATCACTACATTATGGAGCAAGTTAATGTTTAGTTTGTAGGAAACTGCCAAACTGTTTCTCCAGTGATGATACCATTTCAAATCTCCACCAAAAATTTACGAGAGTTCTAATTGCTGAACAAGCTCATCTTTTCTTATTTTTAGTCATTTTGGTGGATGTGTTGTGGTGTTTCGTTAGTATTTTTAATTTATATTTCTCTAATGATGAATATTTTGAGTACTTTCTGACTGTGCAATGGTAGCTTGCATATCTTCTATTTTGAAGTGTCTAGGTACACTTTGTCTTTTATTATTTGTCATAGGAGGTATAGGTACATCTTCTATGTGAGCCCTTTGTCACATATATAGGTTATGAGTGTTTTCTTTTGGCTAATGCTCACCTAAGTATTTTTAAAAGATGCCTCTGCTGTTATTTGAATGTGTGGCTCCCTCCAAAATGTGTAAGCTGGAACCTAATATCCAATGCGATAGTCTTAAGAGGTGGGGACTTTTGGGATCTTTCCTTTCACATGAACTTCCCTCTCATATGAATGGAATTACTGCTCTTATATAAGAGGTTGAAGGGAACATCATAGTTACTTTATGTTCTTCCATCTTTTCTGCCATGTGAGAATGCAGTGTTCATCACCTCTAGTGGACACAGCACAAAGCACCATCTTGGTGGAAGCAGGGAGTTAGTCGTCACCAGACACTGAATCAATCTGTTGACATCTTCATCTTGGTCTTCCTAGCCTCCAGAACTATGAGAAATAAATTGTAAATCTCTTTTTGATACGATGCCAGTGCCACAGTTTTGATTTTTCTGGATTTAGAGTAGCCATGAATTCAAATAGCATGAATTTAATTTTTGTTCTTACTTTCTAAAATTTTGGGGTATTCAAGGTCTTTGATGTTTCCATATACATTTTAGAATCATCTTGTCAATTTACTTGATTAAAAAAGCCTTCGAAAGGATTTTAATTGGGATAACTGCAAATGTACGGGTCAATTTGGGAAGAATTAAAAGCTAGATACTACTGACTCATCTAATCCATAAATACTATATACACATTTACTTAAAATTTTTCTTAGCAATATCATATGGTTTCCAGAATTGGTAAGGAAAAAATTAAACATTTGACTATTACTTTATCTATGTTTCTACTTCAGAAAATGATACTCTTAATATCACCTAACAATGTTATGTGATAAAGATATTATTATATTTAACAAACATCAATATCGATTGGAGTTATGCAGAGTTAATACTTAAGTTCAAGGTCTAGGTAACCTTGGCTCTACACAAATTTGCAGCCTCTTACAAGACCTTGTATATTGATCTGGACTTGTGTTCAGTTGCCTGATTATGTATGACCTTTTGATGGGTGATCCAGGGCAAACTACTTTGTCTCTCTGTAATTCTGTTTTCTCAGCACTAAAGGGGTGAAATAGTGTTAGGGTTGGAAGGCTTTACAGATAGAATAGATGTAAAGTCTTGAAATAGTGCTTGAACACAGAAAGTACCCTAATGATCCACTGTTTTCCTTTTCATTCATGACCTTGTCTTCCCTTTCCTTCAGCATGTCAAGCCCTTTCCTGCTTTAGTCTCTCTGTTCCCTTTGCCTATTTTCTCAGCTCCTCTAAGACAGACTTCCTTTTTATCTTTCACTCATAGCTTGAATGTTCCTTCCCTTGAAGAAGATTCTCAATCATTTACTATGAAGAGAAGCTCTCTGTTTTCTATCTCACAATGTGTTTACTGCATTTATGGCAATTAAAAAGCTTTTAAAAAGTGTTGGCTCTTGTTTTGTTTCACATTACTTTGCATATTTGTTTTTGATATTCAATGTAGACATTAGGCACTGTGCCTTCCGTGCTTACCAATATATGTAAATAGTACGATACAGTGCCTTTCTAATGTAAATACCTAGCTAATATTTATCAAATAAATGAATCATCAATGAGACAGAATAGCCCCGGCTATACTCTAAATGTTTGTGTCCTCCTAAAATTTATATATTGCAACCTAACCCTCAGCGTGGTGTTGTTACTTAAAAGTAGGACATTTGGGAGGTGATTAGGTCATGAGGGCTCCACCCCATAAATAGAATGATGGCCCTTATAAAAGAGGCCTGAAGGAGCTGTGTCATCCTTCTTCCATGTGAGACACAGCAAAATGCACAGAGAAAGAGCCCTCACCAGACACTGAATGAGTCAGCACCTTGATCTTGGACTTCCCAGTCTCTAGAACTGTGAGAAATAAATTTGTTGCTTATAAATTAGGCAGTTTGCTGTATTTTGTTAAAGCAGCCTGAATGAACTCAGAAATACTTTATTACTGAGAATTGGGGCATTATGTAACAGATACCTGAAAATGTGGAAGCAGCTTTGGAACTAAGTAATGGGTGGAGGCTGGAAGAGTTTTCAGGTGCGTGCTAGAAAAAGCCTACATTGCTGTGACAGGAGCATTAAGGACTATTCTGGTGACGGCTCAGAAAAAGAGGAGAGCTGTAGAGAGCTGCAGTCTTCACAGAGATTACTTACATTGTTATGAACAGAATATTTGTAGAAATATGGATGACAAAGACCATTCTGATAGAGTCATATAAAAATGAGAAACATGTACTTTGGAAATTGGAGGAAAAGTGATTCCTGTTATAAAATGGCAAAGAACTTGGCTGAATATTGGTCATGGCTTAGTGTTTTGTGGAAGGCCAAACTTGTGAACAACGAATCAGGACATTTGGTAGAAGAAGTATCGTGGTAAAGTATTGAGGGTGTGGGATGCCTTCTCTTTACCACTTATAGTAAAATGTGAGAATGTAGAAATGATCTAAATATAGAATTTCTAGTCCAAAGGGCAGTACAATGTAAAGATTTGGAGGATTCTAAGCCTGGTCATGTTGTAAAGAATAAAGACACCTGTTTGGGAGAGAACAGGGGTCCAGCAAAGTGGCTGATAAGGACATTGCCATGGATTTGCAGAAGCCAGGTGCCATTTATCAAGACAATAGAAAATGACTGCAGAGGTGTTTCAGGGATCATCAGGGCTGCCACCCTCATCAAACACCCAGAGTGCCAGCACCTGAGGGACAGAATTCTGTCAAAATTGGGGCCTTGGGTACTTGTCAGGTCTCAATGCTTGTTGTTCTGCACTGCCTCAAGTCTCTGCTCCCTAAATCTTGGTACAGGGCTCCTCGGCTGTCCCAGTTGTGGCTCCAGTGGGCCCAGAAGCCACAGCCACCACCCTTCTGATTTTGATAATGAAATTTTGATAATAGTTCTTCAGTAGAAATTTGTCTTTTCAAATATACTGCAAAGTACCATCTGTGCGTTCTTATTTTGAAATATTGCCAATGTTCACGATAAGAAATATATATTCTTAATGTTCCCAGTAACTTGTAATTAAGACCTGAGTGGAGAAGATTTTAAAGGTTCCAGATATTGTCAACAAAAGGGTCCTCTTGTCTCCAGAATTAACTATTCAAACACAGTTCTTGCAAAAAATTGTTGTTTTTGTTTGTTGGAAACAAATAGTTTCAGAGTACTTATTACATATTGATTTAACAAACACCGACATTGTTCTAGATTCTTAGCATTCTTCTGAGAGAAAACATAACTGAACAAGACAGACCTCATAGAGCGTTAAAGGAGCACAAATTTTTTTAAAAGTACATTGACGAGGACCTGAGCAAAGACTTGAAGGAGTTGACCTATCTCTGGAATTTCATTTTCTGTCCCTTTCCTTTAAAGACTTACCATGTGCCCTGGCCACAAAGGATTACTCAAATTCTTATATGTTCTAAATTTTTCCACCTCTGTTTTCTTATTTTCACATTTTCATATTTTTCCTCCATCTAGAATAGATTTTCTTTGTTTTAAGTCTCTACCACCATCCTGGTTATAGCTACTATTACAGCTACAGTTACTTTTTACTGGTTTTCACAATATCCTTTTATCCTCTCCAGTAGGTCCTCACTTAACAGGATCTGTAGGTTCTTAGAAACTGTAGCTACCTTAAGTGAAACAACATGTAATAAACCAATTTTCCCTTAGACTAATTAATAAAAACAAATGTTCAGTTTGTGCATGTATTTCTGGTCACAAAACTATCACCTAACTTCTACATAAAGACCCAAATGCTTCTAATAGCAACAATTGGAATAAATGTAAGATATATATACATTTAAGAAAGATTAATCAAAACAAGTAAGATAAATATTTTCCCAACTTTCAGTGATGGTGAGTGACTGGGGTCATGATGGTGTTGGTTTAATCAAGGAATACACGTTTGTGAAGAAAAACTTCTAAGGAGCAACGTCCCCTCACCACAAAGTTCAAAAGCAATCACAAAGAGGGTATGTGCTTACTGAGTGCTTTCTTACAGCCCTGTTTGTTGCCACACATCTGCAAGATTATTGTCTACTTGGTGAATTTTCATTTTTCAATAATGTATGCTTTTTCATTCACTCATTTTTCAACCTGCTTATTTCAATTCAGGGTTGTGGGTGGCCACAGCCTGTCCTGACAGTCAAGGAGCCAGGCAGGACCACCCTGGCCAGACACCCTCCCATCACAGGGGGACTCAAATTCACCTACAATCACTCACACTCAGCCACACTTGTTCATTCACATTCACTCACACTCACCTACACTCATTCATCCACACTCAGTCACACTCACCCTCACTCACACTCACGGTCACCCAAACTCATACTCACCTATACTCACATTCATCCACATTCACTGACACCTACACTCATCCACACTCAGTCACATCACCAACACTCACACCCACACACACCCTCACCCACACTCACAATCACTCATACTCAACCACACTCACATTCATTCATATTCAATCACTTACCTACACTCAATCACCCAGACTCACACTCACCTACACTCATTTACCCTCACACCCACACTCAGGTTCACACTTACACCCTCATACACACACTCACACCTACACTCATACTCACCTATACTCACATTCATCCACATTCTCTGACACCTACAATCACTCATCCACACTCAGTCACAGTCACCCACACTCACACACACACCCCCTCACCCACACTCACAATCACTCATACTCAACCACACTCACATTCATTCACAATCACTTACCTACACTCACCCAGACTCACATTCAACTACACTCTCTCATTCACCCTCACACCCACTCTCAGGTTCATGCTCACACCCTCAAACACACACTCACACCCACACTCATGCTCACCCACACTCACCCTCACAGTCACATTCACCCAGTCACCCTCACGTATACTAACACCCACACTCATACCCACTCTCACCCTCACACTCACCCAAACTCATACCCACTCTCACACTCACACTCCTTCTCACCTGCACTCACCCACATCTACACCCACACTCACCCACACCTACACCCACACTCACCCACACTAATCATCACTCACCCTGACTCACACTCATACCCACACACCCTCACACTCACACTCAGCCACACTCACATTCACACACCCACACTCATCCTCACTTGCCCACACTCACCCACATTCCCCTCACTCACCCACACTCGCTCACACTCACACCCTCACTCACCCACACTCACTCTCACCCTCACTCACCCACACTCACTCTCACCCTCACCCACACTCACTCTCACCCTCACCCACACTCACACCCACACACCCTCACTCATCTACACTCAACCACACTCACTCATACCCACACTGGGACATGAGGACCTGCTAGTGAGCTTAATGGGCACAGCTTTGGGATATGGGAGGAAACCTTAGCGCCCAGAGAAGACCTAGGCAGAGAGAACATGCAGGCTCCACACAGATCAGGGCTCGGGCAGGAAGTGAGGCAGGAGGCAGGACTCAACTTCACAGGCAAGGCTTGGACACCAGACCAAATTGAGGACTAGTTAAAACGGACAGGAGAGAAGCACCTCTTTAGAAGACACACCCACGAGTGTGCCATTGCCAGCTTCCCTCTGTCACAGCCACACCTGGAAGTTACTGCTCCTTTCCATGGCAACAATGCAACAAACCAGAAGTTACCAAATTTCCCTAGAGATTTCTGCATAATCCACCCTTTAACTTGCATGTAATTAAAAATGAGTATTACTATGACTGCAAAACTGCGTCTGAGCTGCTGCTGCTGCTGTTCTGGGCACACTGCCTATGGGGTAACCCCACTCTGCTAGAGGTGGTACCTCCACTGTTGCTGTAGGCTGCTGCTTCTGTAAGAGTTGCTATTTAACACCACCTGCTGACCCTTGAATTCTTTCCTGAATGAAGCCAAGAACGCTTCCAGGCTCAGTTGTCCTACATCAGAAGCAACTGTTTTTCTCATCCATGTAATAAGGAAACCACATGGAAGAAAAGGGTGTTCTGCTCTACTCTCCTCGGCCATTATTGACCAGTTAGTCAGGACTATATGCCTGCCTTCCTCCCTCCCTCCCTCCCTCCCTCCCTCCCTTCCCTCCTTTCCTCCCTCCTTCCTTCCTCCCTCCCTTCCTTCCCTCCTTCCTCCCTCCCCTCCTTCCTTCCTTCCTCCCTCCCTCCCTTCCTTCCTTCCCTCCTTCCTTCTTTCCTTCCTTCCTTCCCTCCTTCCTTCTTTCCTTCCTTCCTTCCTTCCCTCTTTACTTCTTTCCTTCCTTCCTTCTCTCCTTCTTTCTTTCTTTTGATGGAATCTCGCTCTGTCACCAGGCTGGAGTGCAGTGGTGCAATCACAGCTCACTGCAACCTCCACCTCTCAGGTTCAAGGGATTCTCCTGCCTCAGCCTCCCAAGTAGCCAGGATTACAGGCGCATGCCATCACGCCTAGCTAATTTTTGGATTTTTAGTAAAGACGTGGTTTCACCATATTGGCCAGGCTGGTCTCAATATCTAGACCTCACGATCCACCCACCTTGGCCTCCCAATGTGCCAGGATTACAGGTGTGAGCCACTGAGCCTGGCCAGGGCTATATTTCTAACCGATCACTGACATACTTAAAATTTTTAAATGCTTATCTTTGTTTGGTTGATAAAAGACAAAATATTGCCTTGGCCCACAGGCCCTGTGCGATGTGCCAGTGACCACCCCCTAGTGGCACTCATCATCTGCCATGTGCCACCTATTACTACTCTGTTCGTCTTCCAAGCTCTCTGACATACTATGGTGTTTCTGACTTTAGAATCACAGCATGAACTACGCCTCCACCTAGACTCCTCCCTCACCCCAGCTGGATATTTCTGACATAAGGTGCGCTCGTGCTGCAAAGACAACTACAATTCACTTCATTCAGCAACTCCTCACTTGCCAACCTCCCACCTGTCCTTAGCCAATATTCTATCACATGAGTACAGAGCACTGTGAATCTCTCCTTTCAGTAGAACTATTTTAAAGTCCTGCTTCGACTGGGCACAGTGGTTCATGCCTGTAATCTCAGCACTTTGGGAGGCCAAGGCAGGCAAATCACCCGAGGTCAGGAGTTCCAGACCAGCCTGGCCAACATTCTGAAACCTTGTCTCTACTACAAAAAATTAGTCTGACGTGCTGGCACACAACTGTAGTCCCAATTACTCAGGAGACTGTGGCAGGAGGATGGCTTGAACCTGGGAGGCAGAGGTTGCAGTGAACTGAGGTTGTGCCACTGCACTCTAGCCTGGGTGACAAAGTGAGACTCTGTCTCAAAATAAGTAAGTACGTAAATTAAAAAATAAATAAATAAAAATAAATAAATAAATGAAGTCCTGCTTCATGAGTTCCTCTATGTTTGCTTTACCTTCTATTATAGACAGGACTGTTTTTTTCTTACTGAGTGCTGCAATTTTTCTCCTTTGTAAATCTTTTCATAGAGTAGATTTTTAATAAATGTTTGTTGGTAAATGGTCTATTTTTTATTTATTAAAGTGACTATTTAGAAAGAAAGATAAAAGAAATGCCCTCAAGTTAAACAGTTTAAAAAGCTGACAACCACCACACAACACAAAATACATAAAAATCGTATATTTATTGCCTGCCTGACACACTGCTTACACATTTCCCTCCTACGTTTTGTGTACTCTTTGACTGCCTCTTCAAATGACAATTTTGAATTCTTCTATGGAGAGAAAAGAAAGTTAATTTACTCTTTCTTCTTGCATGGTGTATTCAAATGTGTGTTTTTTTTTTAAGTGATAGCTGGGGCACATAAAACATGTGATTTCACACACAAATGTACTTATTTCTGTCAGTTTGGGTCTCTAATTGTGGCATTTTGACATATTTTATGATGAGAAAGCCAAGTAGGAGGGGTTTCCCTGGAGAAACTCCAAGCAGCCTGCCCACTGAGGGGAGCCTGGAGAAGATCACCATGTTGGCAGCAGGGAGGGAACTGGCCCCTCCTATTCCTATGTGGAACCTGGGATTCAAACTGCGGGTAGCAATCGCGCTAGCAGGGACTCTGTATCTGTTTTCCCCTTTTTCCTTTATCGCCCAATAAAACCCTGCTTTACTCATCATTCAAACCATCTGTGAACCTACATTTTCATGGCCGTGGAATGAACAATGACCCTGTCTTTAGCTGAACTAAGGAAAAGTCCTGCAACAGTGATACACCTTAAAGGGATATGATACATTTACTGTATAAATCTTGCATTATCGTACACATTTCTGACATGAGAATATTGTTTTTCTTACTCTGTTTTCAATTTTACATGCTTGATAATTGGCAGTGTTCTCCACACTGTCTCTTACATTGAATATTCCAAAAATAGGCTTGTCTTTTATCCTCATACTTGGAGTTCTGGATGCCACAGGACATGATTACATAGTAATGTGGCCCCTACTCTTGTAACTTTGTGTCTTGAGGGTTGCAAGCCAGCATAGTGGTGATAGGAGTGCTTGGGAAAACCATTTCTCTCTCTGGCTCTCTCTGATAACTGCTAGGAACTAAATTATACACTGGCATGATCTTGGCCCCTTGGATATCCCAATAACCCCAAACTAAATTTGTTCTCAATGCAACTTCCATTAGACAAGTCCTAAAATTGCCATCATGCCATTCCAATGCTCTATTGGGGGAAGAGAAGACAGAGTGGAAATAAATAACACTAATAATAGATTACGGTTAAAATATATTTCCTTTAAACACATGCCACATAAACACATTGATAGGATGCTTCACTGGACTTAGGAAAGGGCCTCATCTGGAGGTGAAATTTACTGAACTTACGCAATTGTAAGCTTTATGGTAAATCTATCTCTGTAATTAATTATTTGGTATATATTTTCTGCTATATCACTCAAATATTAAGCAACTAGACCAAAGTATTATGACTTAAAATTGTGTTTTAGGAAGGGCAGAATGTATGATGTCGTTTTTTTGTTTTTGTTTTTTTTCTGGAGACCCAGAGGCAGGGGAGAATTAGCACTTTTTAATTTCAGATCATTTTGATCATTTACTTTTGTATAAGTGTTTCTTCTCAATCTTTCTTCATTTTCTTCGTGCTTTTCTCTTTTGTCCTTTCTTTTTACCGGGATAAAGAGATGATTTGTTTTTATGAACATAGTTACCAGGCCCATATATATTATGGATTATGGAAGGAGGGTCCCCAGTCTTCTATCATGAAAGCAAGTGATTTTTCTGGGCCAGACCTGCAAAGAGGACTTGACAAGTACAAGGAAGAATTTTCGGGGTTAAAAAATGGCTGGTTTAGTTCAGTGAAGAGACTTTATGGTAGCGTTCCAGTGGAGATTTGCTCTCAGCATCAGTCTTTTCTTTCCTTCCAGTTTTTTCTTTCATTCTTTCCATTTTCCCCCTTCATTTCTTTCATTTCTCTTTTTCCCTTTCATGTATTTTTGTTGTTATTGTTTACAAATTTTGCATCTATAGAGATATCAACCTCTAACTTTATATCCTTATAATGTTGGTCAATTTTGGATGGGTTTTTTTTCAATATAAAATTCCACATACCTTGCACAAGCATATAGTAGGTGCTCAATAAATATTGTTTTGATAGCTTGCCAACAACCTCAGCTTTCTTCAGTTCTTTTATCCTCTCTAACTTTATACCTTTATATTAGTGTCATCTTTTGAGCTCTAATTTCACAGCTGCTGTAACAGTTTCCAGGAATAAATTTCCTAATCACTTTGACAATAAAGTCTAAGTGATTAGACTTGGTTTGATGATATGATTTGGCATGTTTTCTTCTCCATAAGCTTTTTGAGTTTTATCAGGAAAAAAGGAATATTGTCCCAATGTATAATTTCAGGGACTGATTGTAATCCATAGGGGAGAATTTGTATCTGTGTGTGCGTGCATGCAAAGGAATGGGTTTTTGATTACTGAATTTTCTGATATTCATCCCACAATGGTGGGCCATGTTGGCAGTGGTAAATGACACTATTGCTTCATGAGCATGGCCCTAAATATTGCTACCTACATAACCATGGATCCTAAGTTGTGATGAAAACCAGGGCTGGAAGGGGTATAAATAGGGGTGCCCTTTCTTGTGGCCCAAACAACCATTTTCTACCTGAAACTTTGTGAGACTGTTGGAAGGTAAGATAGAAAATATGGAAGAGAAATAGGTGATTTGGAGGTCCCCCAAAATGCCAACATTAGTGCTATCACAGGTGAAGTCACAACGGTGATAACAAATATAAAGATTAATAGAGCAGGGTAAGGTGGTGCATTCCTGGAATCCTAGCTCCCAGGTACTCTGGAGGTTGAGACAGGAGGGTAACTTGATACCAGGAGTTTGAATCCAGTCTGGGCCACATAGCAAGACCCATATCTCTAAAAACTAAAAGACACAAAGGAGCATTATTATATGCAGAATACAGAATATACAGGAAATTTTTACTTCTAGATTATATTTAGGGAAGAAAAATTTCTGAAAAATATATAGCATTTTGTGTTAAAAGTTTTATTACTTTTACATTATATGGTAGTATTGCTATAAAGACACATAAATAAGCAAAGATTAGCAAACTTATTTGATTATGCAAATACAAATAAATATTTGGCAAAATTATTTTTTAATATTTTGCCATTTTTTCTTGGGATAGATATTTGTAGGCACTTTATCTAAATACAGAGAAATGACATGTTTGCACTCCTCCTTAGATATCATTAGCAAAAATTCATTCACCTAAAATTTGATTATATAGTATTTGTGGTTCTTTGATTTTTTGTAACAGTATATCATATGTAGCTTTTTCAAATTGTAAGTTCTGCAAATTCTTGGGTTTTTTTTTTATTCCTAATCATGCTGTATAATAAGCACAAGACAAATATTTGAAGAATTTCGTTGAATCAAAGCAGGCAGATATTTGCCCTGCACTTATTATTTCTATGCATTTATTATTTTCACTATGAACTTCTTTTCCACTAAAACATCTCCCAATGGAACAGAATAGAGAGCCCAGAAATAAGGCTGCACACTTACAACCATCTGATTTTTGACAAAGCTGACAAAAAAAAACAACAGGGAAAGGACTCCCTATCTAATAAATGGTGCTGGGATAACTGTCTAGCCATATGCAGAAGATTGAAACTAGATCCCTTCCTTACAGTATATGCAAAAATCAACTCGGGGTGGATTAAAGACTTTAAATGTAAAGCCCAAAACTATAAAAACACTTGAAGACAACCTAGGCAACACCATTCTGGACATAAGAACTGGCAAAGATTTCAAAATGAAGATGCCAAAAGCAATTGCAACAAACGCAAAAATTAACAAATGGAATCTAATTAAACTTAAGAGCTTCTGCACAGCAAAATAAACCATCAACAGATTAAACAGACAACCTACAGAATGAAAGAAAATATTTGCAAACTATGCATCTGACAAAGGTCTAATATCCAGTACCTGTAAGGAACTTAAACAAATTTACAAGAAATAAAAACCAAATATCACCATTAAAAAGCAGGCAAAGGACATGAACAGAGACTTTCAAAAGAAGACATACATGCAGCCAACAAACATGCAAAAAAACCCTCAACATAATTGGTCATTAGAGAAAAGCAAATAAAAATCACAGTGTGATAGCATCTTACACTAGTGAGAATGTTTCTTATTAAATAGACAAAAAAAGCACAAAAAACAAAAAACAAAAATATACTCTGGCAAGGTTCAGAGAAAGGGAACACTTATACACTATTTGTAGGAGGGTAAATTAGTTTAACCATCGTGGAAAGCAGTATAGCGATTCCTCAAAAAGCTAAATACAGAACTATCATTCGACCCATCAATCCCATTACTAGATATATACCCAAAGGAATATAAATCGTTCTTCCATAAAGACACATGCACATGTATGCTCACAGAAGCATATTCACAATAGCAAAGACATGGAATCAACCAAAATGCCCATCAGTGGCAGACTTGATAAAGAAAATGTGGTGCATATACACCATGGAATACTATGCAGCCATAAAATCAATGAGATAATGTTCTTTGCAGGATCGTAGATGGCACTGGAGGTCATTATCCTTAGCAAACTAGCACAGGAACAGAAAACCAAATACCATACGTTCCGTAAGTGGAAGGAAAATGATGAGAACTCATGAATACAAAGAAGGAAACAACAAATACTGGGGCATACTTGAGGGTGGAGAATGGAAGGAGGGAGAGGATCAGAAAAAGTATTGGGTACCAAGCTTCATACCTGGGTGATGAAATAACATGTACAAGAAACCCCTGTGACACGAGTTTACCTATAAAATAAACCTGCAGATATACCCCTAAACCTAGAATAAAACTAAGAGACAAACAAACAAAACATCTTAACACAGAAAGGAATAAAAGACAAAGCTTAACCTCAATTTAAAATACAAAATAGGGATTGCAATCATTTTCTGGATAGGGCTAGATAACATACAACTTAAGCTTACTCAACTCTGCTGTTGTAGATGAAATCAGCTATAGGCAATACATAAAGGAATGGATGTGCCTGTGTTCCAACAACATTTTATTAACAAAAACAGGTAGCAGGTTATATGTGGCCATTTTTTGCCAACTCTTAGGCTAGACAATATATTTGCATAGTCAACTACGTAACTGAAAGCTTAAAGCCATCGGGCTGAAAAACGTCCCTTTCTCCTTTTACTTTTGTGATGATTAATGTTGAGTGTTAACTTAGTTGGATTGAAGGGTCCGAAGTATTGTTCCTGGGTGTGTCTGTGAGGGTGTTGCTAAAGCAGATTCATATTTGAGTCAGTGGACTGGGAGAGGCAGACCTACCCTGAATCTGGATGGGCACCATCTAATCCACTGCCAGTGCACTAGGATAAAGGCAAGCAGAGGAGTGCAGAAGGACTAGACTGGCCGAGTCTCCTGGCCTTCATCTTCTGTGCTGGACCCTTCCTGCCCTGGAACATCGGACTCCAAGTTCTTCAGCTTTGGGACTCTTGGACCTTTGACCACATACTGAAGGCTGCACCGTCAGCTTCTCTATGGTTGAGGTTTTGGGACTCAGACTGGCTTCCTTGCTCCTTATTGTGGGACCTCACATTGTGACCCTGTGAGTCAATACTCCTTAATAAACTTCCCTTTATGTATACATCCATCCTATTAGTTCTGTCCCTCAAGAAAACCCTAATACATCTTTCTTTCTGTGTTTTTTTTTTTCTTTTGAATTTTCTCCCCTTGTAGGGGTCAGGGTTTGGATCTGTTCGATTAAACATTACTTGAAAATTTTAGTTATGTGCTATGCAATTATGTGCCTAGTTAGACATGCTATTGACATTTTTATATATTCCACACAGGAAATCCTCTGCAGTAATGCAGCTTTTCATTCTGGTTACAATTATTATACATACAAATTTCTGCTTAAACATCATAGTAGCCTCACAATCTGTGAGATTAAGACAAATTAGATGCTCTACTTACAGAATAAGAACAGACCATGCTAGCTTATTTCGTTTAAATTTTTCATGAAAAGCATCAATTAATTCAACATCAGCTTGTCAGTTGAACCTGTTTCCCCCTTTAATCTCAGATAGCCACATAATTTATTTTGGAAGGTATCTGCTTTGTTGTTTCTATCTCACTGAATTATCATATCCCAGATCTTCTGCCATATGGTAGTACTTTTTTTATGAAGTTGCAGTTCGAAAATGCCACACATAACGAAAAAAATACACAAAAGCGAAATTCAATGACAGTCAATGATTCCTAGTCACATAGACTAGAATCTCCCAATCAGCTTTCAAGGAAGGTGACATGGCAAGTCTATTACTTGTAAGAACAATGGACTCTGATCTATATCACCATTATTCACCCCAACTCTTGTAAAAATGTCATTTAAAATTTCTTGTGTTAAACATTCCAATATGTTATTAAAATAAGGTCATTGTTCCTCAGAGATCTGTGACAAGACTGTCATTCTCATTTTTAATAATTTTATCTAGATTACATAGTTGCTATTAAACCTATCCTTACTTTTGGTAATAGTTTAATGAATCATAATAAAAATTATATTAGGCTGGGCAAGGTGGTTCACGCCTGTAATCCCAGCACTTTGGGAGGTAAAGGGAGGCGGATTACCTGAGGTCAGGTGTTCCAGACCACTCTGGCCAACATGGTGAAACCCTGTCTCTACTAAAAATACAAAAAATTAGCTGGGCATGGTGGTGCATGCCTGTAATTCCAGCTACTAGGGAGGCTGAGGCCAGAGAATCACTTGAATCCAAGAGGAGAAAGGTGTAGTGAGCTGAGATTGCGCCACTGCACTCCAGTGTGGGAGACAAAAAGAGACTCCATGTCAGGGAAAAATAAATAAAAATACATAAATAAATAAATACGTATATAGATATATGTAATTACATCATCAGAATTTTTAAAACTCATTGAGCAATGAATTGAGTAACATAAAGTAGGGATAATTATGAATTTTAAACCCTAACCTATAGGTACATTGTCTTAGAAAAGTTAAATTGCTTTTACATGAAACAACTATTACTATTTATACCAAAGTGATAAACTTCACAATCCAGGAATTTTTATATTTTACAGTTGTATGTTTAATAAATTATTTGTATAGTATGAGAAAGGTCAAAACAATACTGATTTGAACTGAGTGAACCATTAAGAATGAATTATTTTTATTTTACTTATAAAGAAAGATGCATTAAATATTTTTATGCTGAAATGATACTAAAATAATTATCTTTATTATTAAGATAATATTTGATGATTAGGACAATATTTCAGCATAAGAACTTAAGAATAGAATTAAGAATATTTACCAAATGTACTTTTAGTACTTTTGTGCTATTTCTTTCAAAATCTTCAGTTCATTGGATACTTACCTCCATAGAAAAATTACTTAATATTTGTATCATATTATATGATTTTTCTCTTAAACTCAAAGAAATATCATTATTGTGCAAATTCGCAAGGCTTCTAATATAATGTCAGAGTCTGGGACAACTCATTCAACCTTAAATGAGTATGGCTAAATAAGCTATATACCACTTAATAGATTTATTCAGTTGTAATAATAACCAATTTCTACATAATTCTTTAGGTTAGACATAAAGGTATTCATGCATGTCAGTACGTATAAAACAATTATATCAAATAAGTAATATTAAAATAAAATAAAATAGACTAATGAAATCCCACCCCACCTCAAATTAATACAGCTTCAGAATTGGAATCAAAACAGTATCAAATGAATACTGCTTCCAATTCATAGCTTCAGAATGATGTTACAATTTTTTTCTGAGCATGCGCTCAACATAGATTTTAAAATACAATATCTACTGTAAATGTTGAAAACTTAGCAGATAAAAATCTTATGCATTTCAGAAGTGTGGATGAAAATAAGAACAATGAAATCACAATTATTTCTTTAAAAATATAAATATTGCTTTAGGTGGAAACATGTCTTTGCCTAAATTAAGAAGTGTTACATTCAATTATGAGCTGTGAAAGTACAGCTGCCTTCTCTATTAATACAGAATTTTCTTAATTAATTGTATGTACTATAATAAATATTTTGAGTTATTATGATTATCTTGGAAAATGCTTATGTCAAATTTTATTAATTTACTGTAAGGATGTATACTTCATATTTTACTGCAATTACTGTAGGAATACCTCTATTTATGGCTCTGCTTCAGTTGTCCTTCTGGAAAAAAATGAACTTCTTTAAACGAATACTTTCCCAGCAGTTTTTTTTTTTAGTTTCTTTCTAAAGTTCTTTCAAAAACAACTTTTAAAATTATGATTTTATGTTTGAAGTGTTATTTGTTTTTCAAGGCATCAAAAGGCATCTAATAAGCAATTGTATTAGCATTAGTTTTACATATTTGGATTGCATTCCATCTAAAAATTTTTTAATTGAAATGAAATCTAGCAGTTATTTATATTTTACATACTATTTAATGCTGTTAAAATAGATTTATGAAACTTTTAATCTCATTATTTTATTTCAGTCAGTTTTTGTTAATAGTTATTAATATAATTATGACCATTGCTGATATGCTTTGGCTGTGTTCCCACCAAAATTTCTCTTTGAACTATAGCTCCCATAATTCCCATGTGTTGGATGAGGGACCAGGTGGGAGGTAATTGGATCATAGTGGTGGGTCTTTTCCATATTGTTCTCTTGATAGTGAGCAAGTCTCATGAGATTGGATGGCTTAATAAAGGGGAGTTCCCCTGCATAGGCTCTCTTGCCTGCCACCATGTAAGAAGTGCCTTTGCTCCTCCTTCACTTTCTGCCATGATTGTGAGGCCTCCACAGCCATGTGGAACTGTGAGTCAGTTAAGCCTCTTTCCCTTATAACCCAGTCTTGAATATGTCTTTATTAGCAGCATGAGAACAGACTAATACAATTGCTAATATTAACAATAAAAACTGATTATTCAGACCTATCTCAAATGAATCCTTATGTAGGACAACTTTTCAGGTCTTATAGTTAGTGTTGGTTGATCATTCTATTTCTCTACTTACAAACACTCAGTTGTAGGTTAAGTTGTGTTTCTCCAAAATGATATACTGAATTCTAACCCTGCATATCTGTGAATATGATCTTACTTGGAAAAAGAGTCTTTGCAGATGTAATCAATTTAAGATGAAGTAATTCTGGATTTGGGCGGGTTCTAGCTTAATATGACTGGTGTCCTTACAGGAAAAGCACAAGAAATGTTTGTCCATTTTGTAAAATACGAGGAATATGTTTTTTAAAAGTAAAATTCTATATAACTTGCACAAGCACATAATAGGTGCTCAATAAATAATTATTAATTTAATACCTTGCCAACAACCTCGCTTTCTTCCATTATTTTATTATCCTCTCTAACAGACAGTGACAAAGACACAAAAAAGCCAAGAGGCAACAGAGTCAGAAATTGAAGTTGTGGATTAATAAACTAAGGAACAGTAAAGATGGCCAGCACCACTAAGAGCTGAGAGAAAGGAATGGGAACCAGGTTCCTCCAGGCCCTTCAGAGAGAGCATGGCTCGACTGGCACCTTGATTTCACACTCATTTCTGACCTCCAGAATTTGAGAGAATAAATTTCTACTGTTTTAAGCTAAAGAGTTTGTGATAGTTTGTTATAGCAGGCCTAGAAAACCAATACCATTCCTTTCATCTCTTCATTTAAGCAGTCATCCATTGCTTTTGTAATTACCAGCCCATTTCTACCCTTGGATTCTCAAGGGAAGAGTCATAATCGTTTTCATATCTATAGTGAAAATTACTACCAAAAGATAGTTGCTTAATAAATGTAACATAATTAAATTAGCTAAATGGTAAACCATATTAAAAAGAAAATATAAACATGATTTTTAATAGAATGATAGAATGCCTTTTATTATGTCATATATTTATGAATATTTAAACTCTTCACTTAATTCTGCTAATATTTGGTGGTTGTACTTTATTATGAGCCTACTGGGATAAGTATGATCTGGAGTCATCAGGGTTGGAGAAAAGATACAGACAGCTAAAAGTTATAACATAAACATTTCTTTAAAATGATAAAATTGAAAATATAAGAGAGGATTAAGCTACATACTGTTATCAAAACTTGACAAATATTGTTTTTCATACTTTTAAAACCATTTCAAAGACAGTTATTAATGTAAAGGGTTGAAAGCATGGAATAAGTATGGATATAAGAGTGAATTGCCAAATTTTATGTTAGTAGTCATTTTACGAACGCAGCCTGTGTTACAATGTGAGATATAAACTTTTTGCAATCAGGCTAATCTTTAACATATGTTTACAAGCTGTAGAAAATTGTCATTAAAAGCTTTGCCTTTTGTATCAGGGAGAATTAAATTCAATGCTAAAATATAACAATTATCTAAAATGACATTGGGAGTATATCTTAACCTCTTTTATATTCAGTTTCTTCGTTTGTAATCACCACTTATCTATTCTATACCTAGAGTCATTCTTTCATAAAAGGAATGAGGATTCTTTGGGCAATGGCTAATATTATGATTGGGACAGGGAATTTCAAAATGAACCTATAACATTTTGGAGTGCCAGATATTGAGTGCTGAAAAAATAAAAGTAGGAAAATCCTGGAGGCAGTGGACAAATGCAAGAAAAGACTACTAAGTTAAGGTTTCTGTTCTTATAGCTCTTAACAGGGGACAATTCAAAGCTGGTATCATGTACAGTGGCTCAAATTCTAAGAGAAAACAGTCTTTCCCACTTGGAAAATGAGAATACAAAATTTGAGGCAATAACAGCTGCTGGAAAATCAGGTGAGAAATCTGAAAAGGGAATAGATAAAGCAAGGGAGAAAGAAATTCTGTAAATATCCACCCCAATCCCTTGTGCATCCCAGAAATATGTCAGGGTGAGACAGATTCCAGCTAAGCATAAAAAGCTTCAATGATAATTGAGTCATCATCTAAGAGACAGCTTGCAGTTTGAGGACAATGAAGTTAATTACTTCTAAAAACAACAAAACAAATATAAACAAAATCTAATGTCACAACAGTATAACATAAATATGGTTCAAACTCAAGATAAAGACAATCAACAGAGTTTTCCCAGCTTTAGAAATAAAAAAATTGTAAAGAAATATTTGCTTTCCTATGACATATATATGCTTCTAGTAAATAAAGAGATAGGAAATCTCACAATGTAAGTAGAAACTATAAGACAAAATCAAATTTTATATTTTAGAGATTTAAAAAATTACTCTGGGGCTAAAGAGCAGAATAGAAATGGCATATTAAAAGTTCAGGAATTCAAATATAGACCAATAGAATGTACCCAATTTGAAGAATACAAAGAAGTATAAAATTAACAGAAACTAAGATATTTGTGGTTAATATCAAAGTTCTAAAATACACGTAACTGGAGTCCTATAAAAAGAGGAGAGAATGAGGTTATAGCAGGAAAATAATATTTCCAGCAATAATTGCAGAAAACTCATAAAGTTGAGTAAAAACGTAAAGTGACAGATTTGAGAAGTTCAGAAAATACCAGGGAGGATTAAAAAATAGCACCACACGACTATTCAAAGCTTAGTCAACCAACCACAAACTAAAGGTAAAATTTTGAAAACATTGAGAGAAATGTACTTTAAATATTTGCAAACATAGCTTCAAAATCCATGGAAAATGCATCAAAAATCATGGAGATAGTATAACAGCATCCTTCAATCACTGAAAGGAAAAAACAAAACACAAAAAACAAAACCTGTTAACCAAAAATTGTACCTCCATTGAAAATATCTGTAAAAAATTATAAAACAAAAGTATTTTTAGGCTGTAAAAGTAAATAAGAAGTGTGTCCCTCCCCCAAATCCATACGTTAAAACTATAACCTAAGTGCATGGTATTAGAAGACTGGACCTTTGGGTATTAATTAAGTTTAGATGAGTCCATGAGAGTGGAATTCTTACGAATTGATTAATGACTTGATCAAAAGAGAATGAGACAAAAGATTCAGGGATTAATGCCCTTATAAAAAGAGAAAAAAAACACAAGATGCATGTCCTTCCTTCATGTGAGAATACAATGAAAAGCAGCCATCTGCAAACCAGAAGTGGATCTTTTCCATACAAGATCTGCCAGCACATTGATCTTGAACTTTCCAGCCTTCAGAAATGTGAGAAATAAATTTATGTTAAGTCAATCATTCTATAGTATTTTGTTACAGCAGCCCAAGCTGACTAAGACAATAAGTAACAGAATTCATCATCAGCAGGCTGCAATATAAGAAAAAAAAACGCTAACAAAGTTTTTTAGGTGGCTAGGAAATGACACTAGATGAAGATGATGCAAAATATGTGGATGAAGCTAAGACAGTGCTGTCAAGCAAATTTATAGCTTTTAACATTTATACCAGGACAGAATATAGGTCTTTTAAAAAAAGCCTGATTTTTTCATCTTTAAAAGCAATAAGAAAAGAAAGAAAAAATACCTTAGAAATATAAATATGTGTAAACACAAACAAAATAAAAAATAGAGAAAAGTTACTGAAGACTGAAATTGGTTCTGTGAGGTAATCAACAAATTTTCTGATACCTAGATTAAGAAATTGGAAGACAGCAGACAAGTTAGCATTGTCAGCTATAAGAGGGGGTTATAAGTAAAGTTCCTAAATATATGAAATTGAAAAAAGGGAACGTTATGAACAATGTTATGCCAAAAAAATGGCCAACTTAGATGAAAAGAATAAGCTTTTTGAAAAATATCATTTACCAAAAAAGTATCCTAAAAGAAACAGAAAATCTGAAGTTAATAGTAACAGAATAGCATGTCTAGCAATAAATTTAACAAAAATATTTAAGAATTTTTTATAGAGAATGTTATAAATTTATTAAAATTACCTCTAAAAAATTGAAAGCCCGTATCTTATGTTTATAGGTAAAAACATACAAACATGTCAATATAAAATTTATCTTCAAACTAAACTTTGACTCCAATACAGTTTTCATTCATAACACCAATATGAATGTTTAGGGATTTCATAATTTGAGGCTAAATCTGTCAAACAAGAGAAATATACCAGATCTAGGATGTGGTTTTCACATATTTACAAGCTAAGGCATTCTGTCACTCTGCTGAATGCTGGCAAAATATATAATATTTCTAGGTCAGGGACAAAGGACTTCAGTACTCACAACACAGAAAGCAGCATCAATTCCTCCTGCCTTTACTTCTCATGAGAGAGATGGAGATGGTTTAGAAACATGTCTGTAGATGCAAGAGATTGCATTACAGGAAAGAAACATTAAATATTGGGAAATTTGCCTCTTTTTTACAGGATACAGTACTCAAAAGCTATTCTTTGTACACAGGGCAACATTACCTCATCCCTCAAGAATGTTGGTTGTAAATACAACTAGACAATAGCTCAGATATATAGGGATCAAGGCCTGCATTCTTACATATATGAGTATAGGAGACCCATGGAGGATTGTACTTCCCACATAAGGGTGTAGAGAGAATATTAGCATGGAGATAGGCTCACTGAATAATAGAACTGAACTGAGCACCAGAAAACAGATCTACACAGATATGGGAACAAGTTATGTGATCAGACATTGCACTGCAGATATGAAGTTAGAAAGGGATCCAAAATAAATGGTGCCAGTAAAATTGATCATCTACATGGAGAAAAATGAAATCAGATTCTTACTTAGGATTATACTGTAGAATCACTTCTAGTGGATATAAAGAGGATTTTGTACAAAATAAAACATTTTAAATTTGGAAAACATGTAGAAGAACGCTTTTTATGACTGAAAGTGAAAAGGATTTCTTAAACAAGACAAATCACAGGGCAAATTTTGAGAAGCATGACTATTATAAGAGTTAAAGAAACAGGAAACATGGCTCAATAGTCAAAGATGGGTTTATTTTCAAGGAATAAACCTGAGAGGGGCATCTGTCTGATTTCTGTCAGGAATGCTCTCTGTTACAGACTAAGCATATATATTGGTTTTAGGGTAAGGGGTTTATCACAAGTTTGGAATATTTTTATATTGGAGAGAAGTTTATAGCAGAATTGGAATGTCTCCGGGTAGAGAGGAGGTTATCTTGGGACTGACATCTTTCTAGCCAGAGGGAAGGTTATCTCAGGGCTGGCATGTCTCTGGTTGGGGAAGGGTTTGGAATGTTTCTGGTCGGAAATGTTTTTTGTGGTTTATGGTCATGCTGACTTTAGCCATTAGGTTGATGACCTTTGGACTTAGGCAGTTTTTTATCAAGGTGGAATTAAAATGGTGGTACTTGTCCAAGATGGCGATGCTCCTACTCTGCCAACTATATTAAAATGAAAGCACTTTTTCACTAAATGATACAACAAAAATCAAAATACCCGAAGTGTCCTTTTCACAAGTTAAGAGAAAATATTTATAGCACTTTAAGCTGATAACGTCCAGAATGTAAAATAATCTCCCATGAACCAAGAAGTAAAAAGCAAAAACCAAAATAGACAAAATCTGAGAAGATTGAGGGAGGGAGA
>CAUYLG010069344.1:0-34144 GCA_963573385.1 Cacajao melanocephalus | reverse complement strand
TTTTTCTGTTTCTTAGTTTTCCTTCAGCGGATGCCCCTTCCCCACAGAGCTAGGCCTTCCCAGGTTCAGCTGTGCTTACTGTGAAACTCTCAGTCCTCGGCGCTTCCAATTGCTGTTCTCCTTGTGGGGATGGGACCAGCCAAGCCCGACTTAAAGGGCAGCCCGTCCCATATACTCCGCACTGAGAAGCACCGTGCCGGGGCACCTGCAAAATAGCCGTGCCAGCCAAAAAATGTCACGCTGGTGACCCTTGTGGCACCTCCACCGGGAATCTCCCAGCCTGTGGGCAACAAAAATTCATCTGAAAGTGCGGCGTCCACTCGCTCTCTGTGCTTTCACTGGGAGCTACAATCCTAAGCTGTTGTTACTCGGTCATCTTGGATCTCTCTCCCCATTTCTTTTTATTGCCAAGTAATATTCCATTGTAAGACTATACTACATTTTATTTATTATCATTGATGATGGACATTTGTGTTTTTTCCACATTTTTGGCTATTATGAGTAACATTGCTATGAATCTTCCTGTAGACATTCTTTGTGGACATATGCTTTCATTTCTCTTGGTGGTATATCTAGGAGTGGAATGGCTGGATCATATGGTAATCCAATGTTTAACAGTTTGAGGAAATGCTAAACTATTTTCTGAAGAGACTGCACCATTTTACTTTCCAGCCAGCAAGGAATAAGGCCATCAGTTTCTCTATATCCTTCTCAATACTTGTCATTTTTTTTTTATTATAGTCATCCTAGTGATTGTAAAGTGATATTTCAATATGGTTTTACTTTGCAGTTCCCTAATAGGGGATAATGATGCTGTGTATCATTTAATGTGCTTATTGGCCATTTACATACCTTCTTTGGAGAAATGTCTATGCATGTTAGCTGCCCATATTCTAAATTGGGTTACTTATCTTTTTATTATTTAGTTATAGTTTTATATATACTTAAGGTACAAGTCTCTTATCAGACATATGATTGCCAAGTGATTTTTTCCAATTCTGTAGGTAGTCCTTTCACTTTTGATGGTGTCATTTGGTGCACAAAAACTTTTTATTTTGATGAAGTTCAATTTATCCATTTTTTTGTCACTGTGTTTTGGTGTCACATCTAAGAAATGATTGCCTAAACCAAGGTCACAAAGGTTTACTCCTATGTTTTCTTCTAAGAGTTTTATAGTGTTAGCTCTTACAGTTAGATCTGTGGTCCATTTTTAATTAATTTTTGTGTATTGTGTGAGGCATAGGTCCAACTGTATTCCTTTGCATCTGATATCCAATTGTCTCAGCATAACTTTTTGAAAAGACAATTCTTTCTTGCACTGAATTGTCTTGGCACTTGTTGAAAATCAATTCACTATAAACATATGGGTTTATTTCTGGACTTTCAATTCTATTCCACTGATCTATTCCACGTATCTTTTTACCAGTATCATACTGTCTTGGTAACTATAGCTTTGTTAGTAAATTTTGAAGTCACTAAGGGTGAGTCCCCCAACTTTGTTCTTTTTCAAGGGTGTTTTGGCTGTTTTGCATTTCTTGTATTCCAATTGAAATTCAGGATTAGTATGCCAATTTCTGTAAAAAAGCAAGTTGGATTTTGATGGGGCTTGTATTTGAATCTATAGATCACTTTGATGATATTTCCATCTTAATCATATTAAATCTTCAGATCCAAGATCTATTTATGAACTCTCTTTCTTTCTTACATGGACCTATTTCAAGGTGAAGGAAAATATTTAGTGACATTCTTCATAGCACTTTTCTTGGCAAAACTATTATATTAGTAGGCACTTCTGTCAACTATGCTGATGACACAAGGCTAAGAAGGGAACATATGGTAGACCCAGTGATATCAGGTAAGGTTGATATACTAACATCAACAATATGAAATTTGTCAGCCTTAAAAACCAATAACTATATTTAGGTTAAAAATTTAACTGTTCTAGAATAGTTTGGGGGAGTTTTAAAAAATATTATATATGGTTGATACTTATTTTAGCTTTAGAAGTGAAGACCTAGGACATGATAGCTAGCTTTTTAGATACTAGAAATTTCATATATGGAAGAAGAAGCAAAATGAAGCAAAAGAATAGGATGATCTTATCAGGGGAGAGATTCAGCACTATAAGCATGCTTTATACGTTATAAAAGGCAATTCTGATATATTTATTAAAGTTTAATATTAAAAATCATCTTAATAATATTAGATATTTATAATGATGACCATCAAAACTGCAAGAGACTCAGTAACCAAAAGAATACTTCCTTATTCAGTATCTCCTATTTACCAAACAGGAGAGAGAAATTGGAACATTTTAGAGACATTCTTAGCAACAAAGTTTGCAAAGGTTTTACTCTTTGCAGTAAAGAGTAAAATTATCCAATTGAGTCCAGGTGATTATAGAGGTAATTTTATTGGCACTATGAGCATTTTTTAGAGTTCATCAATTTTGCAGTTGATTTTCTTTTCTCTCCTTCCTTCCTTCTTTTTTTCTTTCTTTCTCTTTCTTTTTCTTTCCTTCCTTCCTTTCTTCCTTCCTTCCTTCTTTCTCTCTTTCCTTCTTTCTTTCTTTCTCTCCTCTTTTCTCTTTATGGAGTTTCATTCTTGTTGCCCAGGCTGGAGTGTAATGACTCAATCTTGGCTCACTGCAACCTCTGCCTCCCGGGTTCAAGCGATTCTTCTGCCTCAGCCTCCTGAGTAGCTAGGATAGGCATGTCCCACCATGCCTGGTTAATTTTTTTATATTTTTAGTAGAGACAGCGTTTCAGTATGTTGGACAGGCTGGTCTTGAACTCCTGACCTCAGGTGATCCACCCACCTCAGCCTCCCAAAGTGCTGGGATTACGGGCATAAGCCACCATGCCCAGCCTCTTTCTGATTTAAAAACATAAAGCTGAGGCATGGAGGAATATCTTTTCCATAAGTAAAGTGGCAACTTAAGCTAACATTTGGGTTAGTAATAACATTTCTAACAACTACTGAAAGATTTCTTTATGAGGTTGGTAAAATTATTACTGTCACTTTACTAATGAGTAAACTGAAGTTTAGAGAGGGTATATAACTTGCCCAAAGACACAGAGCTAGTCAGCAGCAGAGCTAGCAAGACTCATGGGTATCTGATTTCTAGCTGCTGGTTGCCTGCCTTCCAAGAGAGAAGGTTGAGCAATGAATTATGTAGGTTTAGTTTAGTGGCTCAGTTCCTTAGGTCTATTTCTGTTGTTTCCCTTATCCTGATTGTATTGTTTCTTCTGCACTTCCTTTGCCTTGCAAAACTTCATGGAAATTGCACTCTGGTGATTCCGATGTATCTCTGTCTTTTCAATGTGTTGGAACTTCTGGGGATGGGTAATTGTGGTGATAGCTTGATATCTGTTAATACCCACAGATCATGAGATGACACCTGAAAGCACTAGAAACACAAGCTGTTCTATAACACCTGGTTCACTTGAAGCCATTTTAATGTATTCTTTAATCAAAGATCTCTTAGTCTGATCCTGATTTTGCTTATCTTAAGAACAAGCTACACGTTTAGGGATGCTCTAATTTAAAAAAACGAATCTGAGAAAATGTGACCTGAAAGAAGAGTGTTAAATTACTATGTTTCCTGGATTAACATAGTTTATACCTGTGCTCCCCAGGAGCTGCTAAGAGTCTATCATCATCCCCAGGTGAATGTCCCAAAATGGCTGCCACAAGAAAGTACCACAAACTGGGTGGCTTAAAACAAAGGAAATTTATTTGCTCATAGTTCTGGAGTCCAGAAGCCTAAACTCAAAGTGTTGCCAGGGCCATGCTCCCTTTGAAGCCTAGAGGGGAGAATCCTTCTTTCCTCTTTCAGTTCTGATAGCTCCAGCTATCCCTCGGCTGGTAGATAAGTCCTTCCTATCTCTTCACAGGACATTCTCCCTGTGTGTCTGTCTTTACATTGTCTTCCCTCTTTGTATAAGGACTCCAGTCATATTGGATCAAGGGCTTACCCTACTCCAGTATGACCTCATCTTAACTTGGTTACATTTGCCAAGACCTTATTTCCAAATGAGATCATATTCACATGTACTGGGGGTTAGTACTTTAATATATTTAGGGGAGGGGCACAATGTGACCCATAACACCATATCTATATTTGTTTTAGGGCTGAAGTATGATTCTTTCAGACCAATGCCTCAGAGAAATGTGGAGGTGGGTTGAATCATTCTACTGAAAATTAGTATTTTAGCATTTAGAACATATGTTCTTTTCACCACTTCCTTCAAAAAATGGATGTATTTGCATGAGGATGTGGATATTCTGATATTGAAGGTCTCTACAAGATGATGTTGTGTCAACTAGTACAGTATGGTATGACAACAATAGTACTGCAGTGTGGTGAAAGTACCAGCAACTGACAAAATCCACAGACTAGCTGCAACAATCAGAGATTGATTGATGCTTGAAGCCCAGATTTGAGCAGCAGCTGCTTCACTGAGAATTAGTTTTAGTGACTCACCACTGCAGCTGCCATTTTTCTCTGAGCCAGACAAATCCTGATATGAGCAAGGTACTGTTATAACAATTATAAATTCAGCCAGTTATGACTATCATTGGCCTAAATATGAGACTTGTAGTCATTCTTAAAGGAAGGAGATCATTTTGACACTTAACATAAATATTAAAATTATTTATTGATTTATTTATTTTAAAGATAGGGCTTTTCTCTGTTACCCAGGCTGGAGTACAGTAATATGCAATCATTGCTCACTGTAACCTCAAACTCCTGGGTTCAAGCAATCCTTCCACTTCATTCTCCCAAGTAGCTGGTACTACAGGTGTGTGCCATCATGTCCAACTCAGTTTTCTATTTTTTATAGAGGTAAGGTCACTATATTGCCCAGGATGGTCTTGAACTCTGTGTTCAAGCAATCCTCTTGCCTTGGCCTCCCAAAGTGTTGAGATTACAGATATGAACCACTGTTCCTGGCCTAACATTAATATATTTTTGTCAAGTTTTTTTTGTTTATTTTTGTTTTATTTATAGCCTACTTGCCTTTAAATTTAATGTAATGCCTTAAAGTGAAGCATATCTAAATAATTCATCTTCTACAAGGCAAATATATATAATATAATGTTTAGAATTTAGTATGCCTAGTAAACATCCCTTTAGGGAAAAATAAACCTTTGTAAAAAGCATATTAATACATTTGAAAATTCCAATTTGGACTTTAGTGACATCAACAGTGTTTAAATTTAGTTTGGACTAGAGTGAATGGCAGCCATGAAATACATAGGCTCTACAGCCTAATACAGTGAACTTCTATCAATGCTTTTCCAGTTCTAGAAAGATCATGAATTAGAAAAAAATAAGCTTTTTTGTTGTTGCTGTTCTGGTTGATCCACATACCTGTGTTAAAAAAAAATTCAAAATGACAGCAATGACAAAAAGAAATAAGGTTAGTCTACATAGCTTAGTAAAGATAAGTAGGAAAATCAGAAATGAATGCTTCAACCTAAGTCTTTTTATTGGTGGGCAAAATATGAAACCTTAATTGGCTAGTTTACTTTTGAGAGATTGTTCTTACAGACAGTACCTGAATCACTCTTGAAAGGGCTCTTTAAAATTGATTTATTGCAAAGTTTTATTTCAAATTATTTTTTAATCTAAAATTCAAAAGTAATGATCTATATCTTATTCAGATAAAAGCATCTAAATCTGCAGCATGTTGACTAGTTAGCAAAGGAATATTCCTCTGAATAAGATTCTTCTAATGCATTTCTCTGCTGTGTATGCTTTTTCTAGGGTATAGGAGAATGAAATAGCAATGACAATGTTAGGACAAAGTAGACTTCGGAGGGAGACCTTCAGCCCAAGAAATAATGAGATCAAAATCACACAGGAATTCACACATAGTTAGTTTTGAAAGTAAACAGATGTCAGGGAAAGGGAAAAAAAAGTTGGTTGTAAAGTCAGTTTTTAATGAGAAAAAAATAGTTAAAATGCATTGGAAATTTTCATAAATCTTTTCTGGTCCTATGCATGTAATTGGTTATTTAGAGGTAATTTGGCTATAGATGAAGCTGTTTATCCTCCACCCCCTAACCTGCCACCTCAGTAAAGGAATGACCTGCGATCTTGTGCTAGTCTTTTAACCTTCTAAAGCACAGCTTTTCCTTTGGTACAAAGAATAGTCATAATAGCAACTTCTGTTTATTAAGCACCTATTATTTGTTAGGAATTACACTAAGTACTTTTCGGACATTGTCTCATTTAATATTCACACCATCCTGTGAGGTGAAAGTTTCATTTCCACAGTACAAATAAGGAAATATGAGCTGAGTTTGCCCAAGTCACATAGCTATTATGTTCTAGAGCCAGTCTGTCTCCAAAGCTCATGTGCATAGCATTATACTGTCTTTAATGTTAGTTTTTTCTAGCCTTAGCCTTCCATGACCAAACCTCTGTGACCATCTGACTTCCTTTGCCCAGTGCACTCACCATCGACACTGCCTCTCAGCCAGATTCAAGCAAGTTACTCTTCCAAAAGCCCTTAACTCTCTAGCAGGTTACCTATGCAGAAGAAGAAACTGACGTTCAAAGGGCTTATTGCTTTGTAAGGGGTCATTTAGCTAACCAAAATCATGTCAATTTAATAGCAGCATCTTGACTGACTCAAAAGGGCACAAAATTATAATATCTACTTCAAAAACTTTTCTTTAAACTAGGCATATGTGCTAGTTTTTCTTGAACTTCTCTCCCATATTGCCCTTCTGTATCTCTAAGAGTCTATCAAATCACTTTTTGGTAGATATGCAATATCACAACACATTTATTAGTATCCTTGAGCTGCCCTCATGGGCACATTTGTGTGTGCTTCTTTAAACAGACTAGACTCCCTTGACCAGGTTACTGATATTATCAAGGTAGGGATGGAACATCTCGTGTTAAACTATAACGCTAAGAGGGTATCTTACAGAAGCCACTTTGAAAAAATATGGGATATATCAAAAGTGACCTCTAAAGTAGAATTCATCAACTTTACTTTCAGACGAAATCTGAAAAGCATATTTCTGTTTGTTGCTCCTGTGAATTGACTTAGTCAACCACTACTACTAGTATTAAGTCAGTATGGCAGGCAGACCTGGATTCATGTCCTGATCTTGGTTGGGACTGGCTCTATTATAACCTCAAGCTCCCTTAGGCATCCAATAGTACTAATATTTTTTTCTGAAATTGTTTGTAAGGATTCAGTGAAAAAATGTTTAAGGTATCTGGAAAATCATGGGCACCCCACAATTGTTTGCTCCCTCTCCTTTCAATGAGTTGGTATATTCATTTTTATATTTAAGATAGTTTTCATTGGCTTTTTTTGGTGAGCACATATGTTTATAGATGCCAGATGAAAATCTGCTTCTATGTATGTAAAAATACTGTGGTTGGACTTAACTTTTTTCAATTTATGTTATAATTAACATCAAAATTAACTGTGGCCTAACAATTTCCTCTTTAACCTCAGATATACCTATTAAAAATGTTGTAAGTCATATGAAAGCTATATAAAGCTTATGAACTTTTTGGTTGGTGTTCAAGGATTATAATACAGGTAAGAAAGTAATATAAGCTAAGAAGTTTAATAGTTGTGGAAAAATTTTAATGTGACTTCATTTATTGAGGCTTTGCAAGCAAACATTAAGAAGCAGTCAATAGTTTACCAAAAAAAAAATAAAATGTGAATCTGCTGTTTTGGTGCTGTGGATTCTTTGTGGTACGTGGTAAAAAAGTAAAGAGAAGGTCTTTCCGGGTTGATCGGAGTGGCTTTTGGGATATATTTAAATGCCAGGAATTCTAATACCACACAGCCCACACCTGAAAAGATATATAGACAGATAGGGGTGAAACAATGGCAATTTTGCATCTTGAATGCTGTGTCATGAAATGCAACCCCTACTCTCTACCCTGCTCCCACTTAACATATACACATCTTTCTCTTACACAACTCAAAATAAGAAAAAAAGTTGTTTTTTCACCCTCAAGCTAATTTCTTAATGTACAGCAACCTTTGTTCAGGTATTCTGCAACCATATGTAGAGGAAAGACCATTTTAGAGCAGGCTTTCACACCCTGATCCATAGAATTGAAAAGTATTATCTGGTCATTAAGTAAAAAAAAAATGACAGGGTGTAGAATCCCAAAATGTGCACCAATATTAAGAACTTAAAAGAATACTGCATGTAAGAATCAAGGATAACACTAAAAACAACCGTGAAAACTATCTTCCAAACAATTAGTAAGACTGTGGATAATGCGGTCACTATGTGAAAAGAAAAGGATTACTAACAGATTTCTCTTCAAAGGAAGAGACAGGAATATCAATTTCTCATACGAAGTGAATTAATATGATCGACTATTATGAAAATGTGCTGGTAAAGAATATTGGAATCTTCCCTGATATCCTTTAAGCAGCTATACTATACATTTTGCAGATTAATACTAGAGAGAAAATCATCTTCAAAGAAGCTGAAATGGTGAGTTTTGCCAATCTGAAGTGGACAATGGAATACAAAATAGAAATCTTCGGTCTTACTTCTCCCTAAAAAAGTTTCTCCTGGTTGGATGAAGCAGGCCAGGTGGGGAAGGACTATTAGAGGGCCTAGTATAATGTTGCCTGAATGTTCTGGAATGCTGATAACCTTCCAGGAATTGCAGCACATCTCACAAGTGATACAGATTCCCAAATTCTTGCTTCTTATATGTAACAGTTGGCTTCTATGTTGCCAACTTTATTAACTTCAAAGCTTAATGTGAAATTTAAACCACTGTATCTTCCAAAGAAACAATAAAAATTGAGAAGGAGGATTAGTTTCAATTTGCCATTTCTACTTACAGACATCAGCCCCTGACTAGGTGTGTTGGCTCACTCCTGTTATCCCAAAAGTCTGGGAGACCAAGGTGGGAGGATTACTTGAGGCCAAGAGTTTGAGACCAGCCTGGAAAATATAGTGAGACCCCGTCTCTATTTAAAAAACACAACAAAAACAAAAACAATCAGCCTCCTAGAAAGAATGTGTGAGTAGCAAGGCATTTATGCTTCTTTGTTTTCCCTTCATTCCTGTCACCTCATTTCTTCCTCTATTGTGAGATTTTAAAAAGGACAAAATGACATAGGTACCTGTTGGATGTTTTTTTCTTTCTTGGAATTCTGGAAATTATTGAGAATTATTGAGATCTGGCTTATTCCGAACCATAATTAATGCCTTTCTAGTTCAAGGAACAATTGCTTTAGTTTTTCATGGGAGCTTTAAATGGATTTAAGACATTTAGCCCACATTAGATTCCCTTTAAATTTGTTTGTCAGCTTGAATCAAGGTTAATTCTATTATTCCATGATATTAATCATTAGCCCTTTCCTATATAGGATAATAACATTATTTTTTTTACCTTTGCTGATTACTGCTGCTCTTTCCTGCCTTCTGTGAGAATACCACATCATTCAGCTGTTCGCACTCTCTGATCTGTCTTAGTCTCAGAGTCTATTAATTTTCACATTTTTCAGCTGTATATACTGTACAAAATTGCTGACATTTCTGTTTTCAAATTTTTCCTTTTGTCTGAGTTCCAGGCCCATATTTTTAGCTCCCCCTTGGCTATTTTCCACCATCTGAACTTCACCCGTCTCCCTCTCACCTGTTATTTTGTTGGTTGTTCCACGATTGTCCTAGTTCCCTTGGCATAAAACCTTGGAATTATTTGAGTTCATCACTCTCCCTCATTCAGTGTAGCCTGTCACCACATTCCATGGATTTTTCCATTTTGTATATGCTTTCATGTCCGTATGTATTAGTTTTGGACATTGGTTTGGCAGTTATTGCAAAATCCAAAAATAACAGTGGATGAAACACAATGTAAGTTTAGTTCTGTCTTATTTGCAATCCAGGCAGCTGCTATAGGGCTGGTATAGTGGCTTGACCATGTGAGGGATGCAGGCCCCTTCCATCTAGTTACTTTGACATCTCCAGGGCGTAGTGTTTGTCCACCTCATGGAGCATGACTCACAACCACAGATGCAGCCCAGTTTTCAGAAAGAGCAAAAGAGGAGGGAGAGACCCCATTCCCTTCTCTTTCAGTATGTAAGCTGGAAGTGGAATATATCACTCTGCACATAGCCATAGTTAATGAAGAAATCCAGCTGCCTGACCTAGCAGCATGGAAAGCTTAGTAATACTGTCTGTGACTATGAACGCAGCTAAATTTCTATTTTATAGAGGGGGAGAGAGGAGCAAATGGCAGCTAGCCAGCAGTATTCCCCACACCTGTCTTCCTCCAGTTTTATAGTCTTCACCTTTGGTGGGTCCTTATTGCCCATTGCCACAGCTATTTCTAAAAACTTTTGCTAGATTTTCTATGTGCTTACTATCAATCCACCCATCACCCATTCTTTCTTGTAAAGAATCACATTTTTTGTTGTTGTTATTGTTAAACCTCGTCAAACCTTTGCTCAATGCCCACAGCATGAAGTCTCTATTTCAGTGTTCTTTATCATCTAGTCCTGGTATACCTGCTTCCAGACATCTTTCAACTTTTATTATTACATTTATTCAGTATATATATGCTGAGTACTTACCATGTGTCAGGCAGAGTCATTCATTCTCCTAAACTAGTTCATTTGAGTTGGTGGGCAGGAAACACCCTCATGAATACTCATTCTTTTTAATGTCATCATGATTCATCTCTGTGATAATTGTTTTCACCATTTGTAATGCTTGAGAGGTTAAATGCATCTTCTTAAGAGTAGACTTTTAAAACTAAGTCTTACAGTTGAAATGGTTAATTTGCTTCTCACAGTCAGATGATGGGGACTAGATACATTTTAACTTTGAGGTTTGTATATATTTTAGAACTTTGCCTTGCCTTTAAAAAATATATTAAAAGAATACTTACTGAAGCAGCTATAACTAGATTTAGTTGCTCATTGACATTGTAAAATAGTTTAAATGAAAGCATAGCCTAGGTCTTATTTCATGTGTTATAGCTGTCTAGTTGCCTATTTGTTCCCAAGCAACTAAATCTGATCCCCAGTCTTACAGACCAAAGTGTAAAGCCTTTACTGGAACATGCCTTTGACTGGACTTTGTCCTCCAAATTACATTTGCTTCTCCTTCTAAAGTCCTTGGTGTTTAGAGGCAGAAATATGCATAATGTGACTAACCTGACAAGATTTTTATATTTACAATTCATTTTTCAGAGAAGTCATTGAACCAGGTGAGATACATAAGGCTGAATTATACAAATTCAGGGTTAAATCTATATTTAAAATTTTGATATTTTGTTCATCATAGATCATTGCATAAATTTTTATTTTTAAAACGTTTGGTGTTTACATGTTATTTATCTTGATTTCTGAGGTTTTGGGCACCCCCTGAAATTTTGTGCTTGAGATCTGATAGATTATTCTCCTTTATGCATATTATTTGCATATTAACATGGTTGGCTGATTGAGTAATTAAAACTCAAGTTAGAAAATATATATTTGGAAGAAAAAATAAGTATTTATTATTTTGCCAAACCCTAGTACCAAAAATTACCATAAATCCTATCAGTTCATGGTTTAAGTATTTATATTTACAACTGAGGTCAGCTTGGGACATGCAGAGACACCAGTCCCTGCAACAAGGACTGATAATCCATCAAAAAGGAGGATGGACAAGCACAAAGATTAATATTTCTAGCTAGGTTATTACATCTTTCTTGAAATGCTCCTATTGTTGCATCTCCAGCCTGGTAGCCTCATCTCTAAAGTGGCAGTGTTAACATGTAGTTTTCCCTGAGGGGAGAAGAGGAGTAGGGAGAGAGAGAGGGTAGAGCATCAGACCTTGAAGCCCGAGGTACCCAGAGCAGTTCTGCTTGTCTCTATCTTGAACGTAGGCCTTCTGCTAAGGGATTCACTGAAAAAGAAAATATTCTGGCTTGGCCTGGTGGCTCACACCTATAACCCTAGCACTTTGGGAGGTCGAGGTGGGCAGATTGCCTGAGCTCAGGAGTTCGCTACTAGTCTGGGCAAAACGGTCAAACCCCCTCTCTACTAAAACACAAAAAATTAGCCAGAAGTAGCGGTGTGTGCCTGTAGTCCCCCAAGAGAATTGCTTGAACGGAGGCAGAGGTTGCAGTTAGCCGGAATGGCACCAATACATGCCAGCCTGGGCAACAGAGAGAGAGAGAGAGAGAGAGAGAGAGAGAGAGAGAAAAGAAGAAAGAAAGAAAGGAAAAAAAAGCAAGGAAGGAAAAGAAAATTTTCCTCACCTAAAAATAATAGTTTGAAAATGACTGAACTAAATAATATTCAAGATCTCTGCTAATTCTGAATGTGCATGTGCTTCTAATGTGATGAATTTCTGCTGATTTACCCATACTTTGATCTGCTCCCTTTGTAAAGGATATCAATACACCTTGATGAGTCCACTGGCATTTTTGCTTTTGGTATGTCTTAGTTTCCATGTATATCACCAGGTTTTCTCTTGATTTAGTTGTAGTTTCAGGAAAGAGAATGCAGAAAGAATCAGACCTTGTGTGGTGGAAACATCTTGCAAATTCTGCATTGTATATTAAGGATCATGAAAAACATATTAGAACATCTAATTATATCTATTTATAGTTTATTTTTAATGTCTGTTAATGTGACATTTATAATAATTATAATGTAGCAAATAAGTTATAATAGACTATTATAATAGTTATAATAGACTATATAGTATAGAAATACTTATAATTTATAGGATAAATACTTATATATAGGAGATATGTACACAAAAAGAATATTTCTGTATTTGTTAGGGGCATGTTACTCTTCTTGAAACCTTTTCAAGAATTACTGCACTCTTGTTAGTAAAATATTTGATAAGTGATATTTTAAAAGATAAGTAGACTCTGACAGTCTCTTAACCTTTAGTATTTTTGCATTAAGCATATCCTCATTAAATCTGAATTTTTATGTATGTTAGTAATAAAAAAAAATGGATGAAATATTTTCAAAGTCTGCCATATAGGTATATTTGTATGTAACATAAACTGCAAAGAAGTGGAGAGGAAAAAATAACTATTTCACTCCTCTTTTCTTTCTTTCTTTCTTTCTTTTTTTTTGGTTGTATTGCAATAGACAATTTCTGTAAAGGGATAGGTGAATTTCTGTAAAATAAAAAAAATTAACCATGGAAAGGGTATAAAATTATGGGGATACTTTAAACATGCATTTTAAAAATGCAAATAGCAATGTTTAGTTTTATCTAACAGACTTTATTTATAGTTTTTACTAGACCTTTGCCAAGAACTGTGTCCAAATGGTTGAAAAAATTAGGACTACAAAACTTTGTTTTCTTCATCATGTCATTTAGGAGTCCATATTTACATTACATTATATAAGTTTTGAAGTTTACCAGTTTTTTATCTTTTTACTACTTTCTGTATCATCTTTCTTCATTTATATTTCACTTCCTCTTCTTAGTTCCTTATATTTGATCTGGACAGATAGGACTCATTTAAGGAAAAAGTCCAAGGCAAAGAATGAGGGGAAGAGCAAGGATCATTTGAGAAACTGAGTATGGGAACAAGGTTAAAATCATGTCTGCTTTTGATTTTAAAATTCTTCCAAGGTGATAAAATATGCATTCAGGCAGCTCTAAGTCTGAAAAACACCTAGTGCACCTTGACATTCAACAGATATTTATTGCACTCCTCCTACCATCTGTGAGACACTGTGCTGGGGACAAGACAAATGAGTCACAGTCCGTGCCCTCAAAAGGCTTTGAAAAAATGTGTTTGCAGCAGGAAGGCAGACACTAATCTGAAATGTGCAATGCATGTGATAAGCACAAAGACAGATATATACCAGGATGTTTTAAAACACACAGGGAGGAACCTGCCTAGACTGAGGGAGGCATAGAAGGCTCTGGAAAGTATTGCCCAAGTTGACCCAGAGTAGATGAAGAAGAGACACTAGCAAGGGGATGGGGAGGAGATTGAAGGCAAAAAAACTCAGCCACAGGAGTGACAGATATAAAGCACAGGATTCTACTGGTGGAGTGTGACTGGAGCTTTAGGATTCATGCAGGTTGGGCATGAGTGAAAAAGAAGGAGAAGTAGAGTGGGGCTAGTTCTTGGAGGGCACCATGTACCATGTGAAGAGATGTGGACTCTTGATATTGTAGGTGATAGGCAGGCTAATAAGCGTTAATTATAGAATAATTATGACTATATTTACTTTGAAATAATTCTACCTGACACTCGTGTAAAGGATGGATTTGCAAGAAGCAAGACTGCATACAAGAAAATCATTAGGACATTGTTGCCACAGTCCAGGAATAGTGAAAGGGAAGTTGAACTAAGGCAGTGAGTGTGGTGAAAGGAATTTGCAAAGTGCCTTATTGCTACGAGTGGCTAATGTGCATACTGCTGGTTCATACTCCCATTATTTTTCACCCTTCTGTTCTTTTTGTTGTTGTTTTGTTGTTGTTGTTGTTGTTGTTGTTGTTGTTGTTGTTTGAGACGGAGTCACTCTCTGATGCCAAGCTGGAGTACAGTGGTGCAATCTTGGCTCACTGGAACCTCTGCCTCCTGGTTCAAGCAATTCCCCTGCCTCAGGACCCCAAGTAGCTGGGACTACAGACGGGTGCCACCACACCTGGCTAATTTTTTGTATTTTAGTAGAGACAGGGTTTCACCGTGTTGGCCAGAATGGTCTCCATCCCCTAACCTTGTGATCTGCCCGCCTCAGCCTCCCAAAGTGCTGGGATTACAGGCGTGAGCCACCACGCCTGGCCTATTTTTCACCCTTCTTATGCCAGATGCCAAGCCCTGAAATATAAGACCTATTCTGTGAGTAGGAATTATACATAAGTAGTTTATTTTGATTTCCAAGAGCAAGATAGTTAAATTCCTTTGACATGATCCTTATGTGGGAACTTGGAATGTTGGTACAATGCCTCAGGACACTTATGAAGGGTGCAGAAGATTCTCTATAATTATATACTCAAAGTGTGGTGTGTTTCTACAAACTTCCAAAGGTGGTATGATACCAAGTATTGTCCTACAGTCATTTTTATGTGGCTACAAATATTTCCTGTAATGATCAGTTGTTTTTACATGACGATTTTCTCAACTTGACATTGATCCCTAACAGCATCAATGCAGAATTATTTACTGGATTTTGTAGCTCATGATCCTAGGAACTAATACCTGTTATTTTAAATAAAGCCCTTTTGACTTTTAAAATAGAAGACAATTGAATTAGAGGTTCTGCTGTTCCCAAGAAAGTCAGGCAAGTCATGGTGTTTACCAGTTTTGACTAAATGTTTTAAAAAGCCAAAAAATAATTAAAATTTGATTAATTAACTGAATTGTCACCTTTTCTGGTTCTTCATAATTTTTTTTTTAATTTGCAGGAAAGAAAGTTAACCAGAATTTCTTCTTAAACCTGTCTCAGAAAAAAACAACATATTTTAAGCAGAGATTTGTAAGTATCCTTTTCTTCTTTATTTAGGAAATTATATATTGATTTTGTGAATGAAATGGTTCCTACCATAAAACACTTGACAGGAAATGGATATTTACTCTGAAGTGGTATGCAAAATTAGAATGAGAGTAATACACATGCAAAAATCTACCACTCCTCAAACAACAAAATAAATAAACCAAAGCCTAAATTAGAAAACCTTCACCAAATCTATCTATAGCTCATAAATATTTGGTTTATTCTTTGGAAACTTCTCTTTGATGATGTCTTTTTCATTACCTTTTTTCCTTTTGTGAAAATATATGTGTGTCCATATATTTTAGAAAGTTTGTCATATCAATGAGAAAAAAGAGAAAAAGGTCCACAGGAAAGGGAAGAATCTGTATTCTCTTAAAAGTTAATATGGATTTTCTATGACCATTTTTAGTGAAATTTTTTTAAAAATCAAAGCTAGGTCTCATAATAGCTAAGGTCCATGCAGTTTCATCATAATTATGAAAGGCCTATTATTTATTGTCCCATACCTGAAACTGATCAACTCAAGAATGAGGAATCTGGGAGACTTTTTCTATTTTAATTTACCAGAGTTAAAGACAAGCACACATTTTTACAAATTTTTTATTAGATAAATTTGGAAGAACTGATAAGTGAAAAAAGAAAAAAAGCAAACCTTGTCCTAAAAATGTATCTGTAGTGATAGCATTTTATATTTTATTCCCTGAAAAAAATCGTCATGTCTAATGAAGTGTTATTATAATACTAAAGCAAATAATCAGCATATTGAATTTAAGAACACAGAGTCGATGGTGTAAAGCAGCAGTCCTCAACCATTTTTGGTACTAGGGACTGGTTTTATGGAAGACAATTTTTCTACAGACTTGGGGTTGGAGAGGGTAGGGATGGTTTCGAGATGATTCAAGCACATTACAGTTATTGTGCATGTTATTTATGTTATTATTACATTGTAATATATAATGAAATAATTATATAGTTTATCATAATATAGAATGAGTGGGAGCCCTGAGCTTGTTTTCCTGCAACTAGATGGTCCCACCTGGAGGTGATGGGAGACAGTGGCAGATCATCAGGCATTAGATTTTCATAAGAATCATACAACCTAGATCCCTCACATGTGCAGTTCACAATAGGTACACGCTCCTATGAGAATCTAATGCCACCACTAGTCTGACAGGAGGCAAAGCTCAAGTGGTAATGTGAGTGATGTGGAGTAACTGTAAATACAGATGAAGCTTTGCTTGCTCAACTGTTGCTCACCTCCTGCTGTGTGGCCCAGTTCCTAACAGGCCATGGATTGGTAGGTACCAGGCCATGGATTGGCCCAGGAGTTGGGGACCCCAGTGTTAAGAAGATCAGTAAAACAAAGTCATGCAACTAAGGTCTGGAGCTGAGTGGGCTCCTAACTAGCTGTATAAGACCTTGGACAGCACAATTCTGGGCTTCACACTATAAATATTTGTGTTTGAGGGTTGTTGACTAAAATGATGACTACCTTAGATCATTTTATGATTCCAGGAAATCATTGAAACATTGCTGCTTAGTAAACAGTCACTTTATCTTGATTATTATATGACATTAACATTTGTGTAGCAGCTAATAAAATGAACCAGTAGGAACTAAGATGTATTTCTATCTTGCTTCATCAGATAAGACCTCAGCAATTGTTTAATTAAAAGGTGTATTAAATGCTTAACTACACATTTTGCAGCAATATAGGCTGTTTCATAGCTTTGTGGCATTCGTTTTCAATTTCAATGCATACATTTATTTATCTTGTGATTCCAGGTAAGTTGCCTGAACTTCCTAACACTTCAGTTTGTCAGTAAAATGCGGATAACCATTCTGATATCACAGGATTGTCTTGGAGCTTAAAGGAAATGAAAAATTTAAGTATTAACAATGACATTAACCTATACTGCAATCATGATTTCCTATCTTCACTAAATTGTTTTATGGATTGTGAGGTTTTGTCTTTGTAAAGATTTTATTCATAAACATATATATGCTATGTTATGGATGATATTGGTATTTATAAAGTCACTGGAAGAATTGTTAAAATGCAGATTCTTGGTCACACTTCCAGCTCTTAACAAGCATCATAGATAACTCATGAAAGTAATTCATAAGCTACTCCTTGAAAAACACAAATTTTCCTTAATAAATGATCCTCAAATCAAAATCAAAGGGGAACTTTGTAAAAAATACCATTTCTAGGGCTCTATCTTGGAGATCCTGATTTAGCAGCAGGTCTGCAGCAAGGCCTTGGAACTTGTGGTTTCAAAAACTGCCTCATTGATTATGATATTTTGAAAACTCCTGCTTCACAGCTTCACTGCATCTGCAAGTTTTTGTTGAAGAGGGTTTTGGTTGTGCTGCTTACCATGTATGGATGAGGGGATGTAGTAATGCTTGTGTGCTTCTGCTAGTCCAGATCAAGTAAAGAATGAAAAGGAAGAGTTTGGATGTCTGCTGTGCATACATTAATGAGATTGACTGTCTTCTCACCCTTGGCTATGTAGGTACTTTACGTAAATCCCTGTATCAAGCCCATAAATTGCAGATTTCCTGAACCAGAAAACATCCTTGGAGCTCATCTAGTTCAAACTTCTTATTTTGTGGAGGAGGGAATTAAACTCAGAGATTTGCCCAAGGCCCCAGGAGAAAACCAGGACTAATCGTTGGATTCCTGTCCTAAGCTTAGTTTCATTTCTATCACAATTGGATGACTTTAATCCTGCCATTTTAAAAACCTGTAACATTGGGAAACCAGCTTTTCTAGCGCTGATATTGGGCTTCCAGACCACGCATAGAAAGTGCTCTTAATTGTCCAGCTCTATGAAAGTGAGAGTGTCTTCCTTCCCAATTCCAGTTCTCTGTCCTGAATTCAAAGATGCAGGAGGGCCACTGAGGGATTGCTGGTACTCACATGGAGAGGACATCTTTTCCTATAGTTGCACCATCTCCTCTATTGCCTTCTTGGTCTTTATGTTACCCAGAGCCAGGCCTTTTCTTAAACTCTGTATCTCCAGAAGGCAGAGCCATCGTCTTAGTTTGTTTTTTTCATACTTGCATCTTTTTCTGTGTGTTTGTGTGTGGCATGTCTTTAGTTGCCCTCATTCAGATATTTTTCCGCTCTGGAGTGCAATTAAGTTCAACAAATACTCAGTGCTTCTGTATCACAAAAACAGTCCTGGGTACCAGAGATGTAAAATGAATCCAGGATAGTCCTAGTTTCAAAACCATTCATAACATCATGGGAAGGAGATAAGTATGAAAAGTGTTGAAGGAATGTTTGCAAATGCCATAAGAGCACAGAAGCCATGACTTCCACTGGCGAGGAGAGTCAAAGAAGGCTCTGGAGAGGTAGTGACACTGAGTTTGTTGTAGGTGCTAAACCCATAACCCACAATGAATGTACAACATTTTCAATGCACATGAAAATAATGTCTCTAAGTCTTAATGAAGAGAGCAAATGCAATGGAGATGAATAAGGCTGACGTCAGTATGATGGAGGAGGAGGGACACCGCACCACATGGCAGGAAGCCTGTGTCTTCTCCTCACATCACCGCCTCCGACCTGTGTGACTCTCGGCAATCCAGACTCCTGTGGCATGAAATACATCTTACAGCCGATCCTACATACTTGAGATACCATCAAGTGACAAAGTGTTATCTGCGCCAAGGCCTCAGTTTTGATTAGTTGTTGCCCGAGTGAAGAGAAGCCTTGGAAAAAGAGCAGTCCATACAGGAGGAAGCACAAACGTGCAGTGGCCTGTGTCTGGAGGTGAAAGGGAGTATGTCTGAAAGTTACAAGTTCTGAATGGAGGGTAGTTTCTTTCAACTGCTAGACCAGAAGGGAGCAGAGGAGCAGCAAGAGAGAAGCCTGGGAAGTAAGCAGAGTGTTGATCATGAAGTGTGTTACAGGTCATGTTAAGAAATTGAGTGAGCTTTTCCTGATGTAAGGGGATGACTAAAGAGCTGAGACAGTAAGATTTGCTTGGCTGGTGATGGATGGGAGGGCAACAAAGCTGAGGCAGGAAACTCAGTAAAGAGGAGCATCTAAGCTAAAGAGGCTGGTGATCTTGGGTAGTGAAAGAGGTTGAGAAAGGCAGCCCATCCACAGATTTAAGATCTATTTAGAGACTAGAGTTTATATGACTTGATCATGGAGGGTGAGGGAAAAGGCTGTGTCCTGGGTTTCTGGGGCGGATTTACAGTGGTGTTCACTTGCAGGAAAATCCAAGAGGAGGAACAGGTTTCAAAAGGAAGGTGATGTTTCTGAGCCAAGGTGATAAGATCAGCTGATCTGTCCTAGGGCTCTTCAATATTAACTGGCCTTCCACATGCTGAGAGAATCACGTACATTGTCACACTTCATTTTCTCAGCTGTGAGAGGTATTCTTTGTGAACTCCAAAGAGGTGGAAGCTGAGGCTTCGAGAGTGTAAGTGCCTTGTATAAGGTCCCTTAGATAATAGGTAGAGGAGCCAAAAGTTCAGAACAGATTCTAAACCAAACCACATGTACCTTCTATTATATCACTCTGCTTTCTTTTTTCCTCTGACACATATAATTCTGGAAAATAGGTCAATTGCAGAACACAAATAACTTGGACTTTATGGATTGTTAAATAGAACACATAAACTCTACTTTCTACAGAAGGTTTGCTGAAAAATCTGTTCACAAAGGCTAATTGGAGAAAAGGCACACAAATTTATTTAACGTGAATACACAGGAGCTTTCAGAATGAAGACCCAAAAATACAGAGGAAATTTTCCATTTTTATGCTTAGATTCAAAAAAGTATGGACAGCCACATAGAAATATGATTAGACAAAACTGGTATGACCTCATGCTAATACTCTGACTGGGGAAACCCAGCAAGGCCTGTCTGTCTAGATTCTTCTGGGCTTCTCTGAGTACGCATTCCTTCCTTCTGGTTTGGGGCAGGACCCTCTCTGAAATGGAGGGGTTTGTCAGACCTACGGTTAAATGAGTTAGGTCAGATAATTTCTTTATAGTTAGTTTTTACACAGAAAAGGAGAGGGAAGATTAGAGGCATATTTTTAGGTTTTATAGCTGGCTTTGGAAAAAGGGGTTCTAGTTTATACAACCTGCCTTGGGAAAGAGGGATTCTAGTTTTTATGGCTAGCCTCAGGGGAGAATGGGACTGCCAGACAGGAAGGCAGGCAAAGATCAGAGAAAAACTTTTGCTTCTGAGGCTGCTTCTGAAGTTTTCACTTTGAGGAATTGCTTTCTGAGCTCCAACATGTCTAAGCTACCACCGTCCCTCAGTTGAAATCCTGCAATTGCCTCCTCACTCATCTCTTGAACTTACTTTTCCTTTTTTCCAATCCATTCAGTTTGCTGTAGCCAAAATGACCTTTTTATAATTCCATTTTGATTGTCATATTATCACTTAAAATCCTTCAAGGACCTCCTGTCACTATTAGGATAGAATAAATTCTTAACATGTCTAAATGCTGTGGCCTCTACTAACTGACCCACTTCATCTTGTGTTATTCTTTACCTTCTTGCCTGTGCTCTGGGCACACTGACGTTCCTTCAGTTCCTAAAATGTGCTCGTCTCTCCTGCCTGAAATACTCTTTTTGTACCTCAATACCAGCTAACTACTTGACTTCCTTTATATCTCAGTTCGTACTATCAGTGAGCCAGTTCCTGATACATTCACATAAAACCTTGTAATTTTTTTATCCAAAACTTATCGCACTTTGTAATTATAAATGGATTTATGTTAATAGTTTTTATAATGTTTTTTCTCATCTACTGGATTCCATTAAAACAATTATAAGATTGTTTGGGCAGGCCCTCAGTATATACTTTTCAAATGAATTAATACATTCATAAGTGAATGAAAGTGACTTTGGATTAGCTAATTTATATTTGATCATTTGTTTGGTAGATTACTTTTTAGAATTCAGGAAAAGAGCATTTCTTTTACACCTATAAAATAAACAAGTATTGCTCATATGCCATATTGTTTTATAATACTCAAATGATATAATATTTCCCCGGTATTATATTGTAATTGCATTTCTCTTTCTGAAGTCAATTTTCTTTTGCTCAAAAAATGAAGATGATTCAAAGAGCAGAGTGGTAATTACCTAATTGACATTTTTTGGATTAAACCAATTAAGCAAAAACAATTAAAACTTGGAAATGGTAACTATAAAGAACAATATATCACCATTTAGTGTACCAAGGAAGGAGAGAAATATGTCATAATTTATTTTTAAATGTCACAGCTTTATTGCACTTGCTGATTAAATGATGCTTTTCCATCCCAGCCACATTAAAGTTATTTAGAATTTTCAGGAGTGATATTTAATTTTTCCCTCTAGAATGATTTTCTTCTATGTGACTATGCACCGTGTAGCTATGAGGCTTGGATATGGCTTAGGGAAGAATGCACTTATGTGTCAGCCTACAGCCCTCAAGTGGTAGTGTGCTATCGGAGCTCAATATTCACTCCAGAACTCCATTTGACCTTAGCCAAAAGGCTGAGAAGCGATCGCTCCAGAACTCAAGACTGAACAACTCACTGAACTGAGGGATGGAGTCTAGCTTGAGAAATTTCTACACCCTATTTTCCAGGTATATAACTGAGGCCCTCTGTGGCTGGATGTACACAATCATAGTTATCTAGCCTTTCAATATCTATGAACTACCTGAGAGAAATAGATTAGATAAGCACTAAACTTGTATTTATAGCTTGAATAGTCTATAATTCTACATGGAAGAAATAGAGAATTAAAGGTAGGTGGAGGAAGCCTTATGAGTTGGAGAGTAAAACTATAGTTGTTACAGGACACGGTTGTGTTAGAGGGCTGACCAGTAGGGCCATGATTTATGATACAATCCAATGTTTGCCAACATGGGGGTTCTATTCTGTAGAATTATTAGAGGAGCCCATAAAGCCATGTGTCTGTGTCTAGATAAATACAGTCACATTAATGCTATCATTATCTAAATGTACATAGATTTTTTTTAATAATTTAAAGTATGTAATTCACAAAAATACTTTTTCATCTGTTACATATATTCTGAATGAACAGATTATCTAAAAACTGTAGGTTTTTTAAACTTGAGGAGTCATTTTGCCTTTAAACCTCAATAAACATAGTTGTAACTTTTATACTGCAGGATGTACCATCTTTTTTAGTATTACCCACACAGAGCATTTCTGACAACCCTCAGATTCTATGAATCTATCCCAAGTGCTGCCCATCACCTCTCGTCTGCTGTTCTGGCCTCTCTGCTGGCTACTTCTGCTGTCTTCCAAAGCTTCTTGAGCCTGCTACAGTTTTCTCTGGTCTACATCCTCTTGGTATTGTTCTTGGCATTTTTCCTTTGTTGTTCAAAGCAGAGACATCACTAGGATGATTATGGTGTATAGTAAACTTTACTGAAGCCTTGAAGATAACATGAGAAAATTATATTGCAGAAATGTGAAACCTGGAATTGGTTGTTCAGTGTCATTACTAGAATTCATTGGTTGGGCCCATTCACAAGGGTCCCCAGTTGATTGGCTATTTCTTTACTTTGTCACCTTATTTCAAGTGTCTGCTCATCTTCCACAGGCAAGTTTGATTTAATTATGTCCTGCCTCCCTGGAATTGAGTCAGTAATTATCTCTGCATATAAATAAATCAGTATGCATTATGATTATTGAAATTTGGCAGTTATGGAATTTAGACCCTGTATTGAGCTGTTCTTACATTGCTATAAATACCTCAGAATGAATAATTGATTAAAAAAAAAAAGAGACTTGATTGCCTTACAGTTCTACAGACTGTATAGGAAGCATGGTGCTGGCATCTGCTTGGCTTCTAAAGAGGCCTCAGGAAGCTTCCAATCATGGTAGAAGGCAAAAGGGGAACAGTCACGTCCAATAGCAAAAGGAGGAGCAAGTGAGGGAGTTGGAGGGGTGGTAGGTGCCACACTCCTACATGACCAGATCTCGTGAGAACTTGCTATTAGGAAGACAGCACCAAGCCATAAGGAATCCACCCCCATGATCTGAACACTTTCCGTGAAGTCCCACCTCTAGCATTGAGGATTACAATTCAACATGAGATTTCGGTAAGAACAAATATACAAATTATGTCAGACCTCACTGAGTACAACTTGGAAATCACATCAGCAAAAGGAACTTTTACCATTCAGAATATTACTGTTCCAAAGTGGGATTCTCATTTAACGAAGTCTCCTCCCCTCAACTATCTACTCCAAAGCAAGATGGCTTTACCAATGTAGTAAATAAGTTTTTTCATAAAGTCTTAGAAGAACACAGATTGACTTATAAGCAAGACTCAAGGGCAAGAAATGGATGTGTCTTTTCCTCATAGACCTTATAATCAGAAATTTTCCCCTAAACTAACAATAAGACTATGATATGATCCAGCTATCACACTTCTGGATATTTATTCCAAATAATTTAACTCAGGATTTCAAAGAGATATTAGCATTCCCATGTTCATTACAGCACTATTCACAACAGTCAAAATGTGGAAACACCCAATTGTTCACCAATAGATTATTGAATAAAGAAAATGTGGTATATTCATACCTTAAAAAAGAAGGTAATTCTATTAAGTATGACAACATGGATAAACCTTGAGGTGAAATAAGCCAGTCACAGAAAGACAAATCCTGCATGAGCTCACTGACATGAAGCATTTTAAATACTCAAATTTATAGAAGCCAAGAGTGGAATGATGGTGGTTGCCAGGGGATGGCAGAACAAGGAAATGGGGTGTTACTAATCAATAGGCATAAAGTTTCAGTAAAGCAAGATGAATAAGCTCTACAGATCTGCTGTACAACATTATGTCTTAGTCAACAATACTGTATTCTACATTTAAAAATTTGTTAAGCACCTAGATCTCATGTAAGTGTTATTTTTATCACAATACAATGAAATTTGGGAGGAAAAACCCTTTCCCCTAAGCACAATAAGGACCTAGCTCTCAAAGAAGGATATCAGAAAATCTACCTTTTTCTTCCACGTCGCCCCCCACCAGAAACTGGGCCTTTTCCTTTACAAATCACACCACCATGTCCACTAGTAATCTGATGTTATAAACTGATGTTTATTCTTGAAAAAAAATGAAAGAAACCCTTCTTATCTTGTAGTTTTGGCCTAGAAGTCCAGTGACACGAGCTTTAGACTGGATTTTGAAATTAATCAGATGATTAGTTATACCAGCAATCTGGTCTCCTATACACATCTTTGAAAATAGAGCTGCCTTTTTGTTTTTATTCTTGTTTTATTAATGAGCTGATGATTAAAGTTCCTTCTAGCTCAAAAATTCTCAGATATCTATAAATTACACATAGATTGTCACTACTTTTGTTTTCTTCTTGACTGCCTTTAATAGCATTGATTAATTTGGCTTTGCATCAATTCTCTTAAGTTGTAAAATAAGAAAATAAAACTGGATATGGTATGCTTTGGTTGAGGTCAGATATAAATATAAGTCTCTTATGCAAAATATACATTGAAATCTTAAAAATTAGTCTATTGAAACATTTCTATAAATTTTTTAAATTCAGAAAACACATTTATGAATTTTCTTCTAGCTGCTGAACTTTATAGGTTATTGAAAATGTGTTATGAAAAGTTAGTCATTTGCCCCCAGTCATAGACAGTGATAGAATTAGGATCTGGATCCTATGTTTCCATCACCATCTTTAATTTAAGAAATGAGATCATCATGAATTAAAGGGGGGAGATTGTGCAAAAGTGCAGTTAACACCAAAAGGTTGCAGTTTTAAAAAGACTAAAAATTCTATTGGCATGTATAATTACTATAGTGTATATAAGCAATAGAGATAAGAATGACCCAATTTGTACTTCCCAGATAAATCTGGAAGCAAGTTTTTTTTTTTAATTGTACTTTAGATTCTGGGGTACATGTGCAGATCATGCAAGATTGTTGCATAGGTACATTCATGGCAAGGGGATTTGCTCTCACCATCCCCCCCATCACCTATACCTGACATTTCTCCCCATGTTATCCCTCCCCACCCTCCCTCACACTACCCCTCCCCTAGCCACCCCCCAACAAACCCCAGTGTGTGATGCTCCCCTCTCTGTGTCCTCGTGTTCTCATTGTTCAACACCTGCCTGAGTGAGAACATGCCGTGTTTGATTTTCTGTTCTTTCGTCTGTTTGTTATTGGTGTGTTCAGGGTTTCAACTTCTTCCTGATTTAGTCTTTGGAGGGTGCAAGTGTCCAGGAATTTATCCATTTCTTCCAGATTTACTGGTTTGTGTGCATAGAGTCGTTCGTAGTAATCTCTGATGGTAGTTTGTATTTCTGTGGAATCAGTGGTGATATCCCCTTTATCGTTTTTTTTATTGCATCTATTTGATTCTTCTCTCTTTTCATTTTTATTAATCTGGCTAGCAGTCTGTCTATTTTGTTGATCTTTTAAAAAAAACAGCTCCTGGATTTATTGATTTTTGAAGGGTTTTTTATGTCTCGATCTCCTTCATTTCTGCTCTCATCTTAGTTATGACAAGTTTTAAAAAAGGATTAAAAGAAAGAGAAGAACCTTAGGTTTAAAAGAGTTTGCATCATGCATAAACACAGCAGCAAAATGCCCATTCTATTTGACCTCAATTGGACAACTGCTGTGAAAAAAAGAAATACTCAAGGAAAATTTCTGCAGTAACTGGGCTAGCTTTTTAAAATTAATTAATTAATTAATTTTTATTGGCTTTTTATTTTTAATTTTTGAGAGTACATAATAGGTGTATATATTTATGGAGAACATGAGATATTTTGATACAGGCATATATCAGAGTAAATGGGGCATTCATCATCTCAAACATTTATCCTTTTGTTAAAAACAATCTAATTACGTTCTTTTAGTTTAAAATATACACTTAAATTATTATTGACTATAGTCACCCTGTTGTGCTATCAGGGTCTTATTCTTTCTATATTTTATTGTACCCATTAACCATTCTTTACTACCACCCCACCATCACCCCACAATCTCCTTCCCAACCTCTGGTAACCATCTATCTACTTTCTGTCTCCATGAATTCAATTGTTTTAATTTTAGCTCCCATAAATAACTGAGAACATACAAAGTTTGTCTCTCTGTGCCTGGCTTATTTCACTTAACATAATATCCTCCAGTTCCATCCATGTTGTTGCAAATGATGGCGTCTCATTTTTTTAATGGCTGAATAATAGTCCATTGTGTATATTTACCACATTTTCTTTATTCATTCATCTGCTAATGAACATTTAGGTTGCTCCAAATCCTAGCTATTTTGAATAATGCTGCACTCAACATGGACGTGCAGATATCTCTTTGATATACTGGTTTCCTTTCTTTGGGGTATGTAGCTAGCAGTGGGATTACTAGATCGTATGGTAGCTCTGTTTTTAGTTTTTGGAGGAAACTTCAAAGTATTCTCCATAGTGGTTGTACTAATTTACATTCCCACCAACAATATATGAGGATTCCCTTTTCTCCTCATCCTTGCCAGCGTTTGTTATTGCCTGTCTTTTTGATAATAGCTATTTTAACTGGAGTGAGATGATATCTCATTGGTTTTGATATGTGTTTCTCTGATGATCAATGATATGGAGCACCTTTTCATACACTTGTTTGCCACTTGCATGTCTTCTTTTGAGAAATATTTTTCAGATCTTTTGCCCTTTATTTTTTATTCATTTATTTTTTGAGACAGGATCTCACTCTTTCATCCAGGCCTGAGTGCAATGGCATAATCGTGGCTTACTGCAGCCTTAACTTCCTAGGCCCAAGCAATCCTCCTACTTCACCTCTGAAAGAGCTGGGGCAACAGGCATGTTTCACCATGTCCAGATAACTTTTTTTTCTATAAAGTTGTTGGAGATCCTTATATATTCAAGTTATTAATCTCTTATCAGATTGGTAGTTTGCAAATATTTTATCCCTTTCCATGAGTTATCTCTTTACCTTGTTGATTGTTTCCTTTCCTGTGCAGAAGCTTTTTAACTTTATGTGTTCCTATCTGTCCATTTTGCTTTGGGTGCCTGTGCTTGCGAGTTATACAAGACATTTTTGCCGATTTCAGTATCTTGGAAGGTTTTCTCAATGTTTTCCTTTAGTAGTTTCATAGTTTGAGGTCTTAGATTTAAGTCTTTAATTCATTTTTATTTGATTTTTGTGTATGGCAAGAGACAGGGGTCTAGTTTTATTCTTCTGCGTATGGATATCCAGTTTTCCTAGCACCATTTATTAAAGAGATTGTCTTTTTCCCAGTATATGTTCTTGGCACCTTTATTGAAAATGAGTTTACCATAGATGCATAGATTTGTTTCTGGGCACTTTATTCTGTTCCATTGGTTTATATGTCTGTGTCTTTGCTAGTAGCATGCTGTTTTGCTTACTATAGCTCTGTAATATAATTTGAAGTCAGGTAATATGATTCCTCCTGTTTTGTTATTTTTGTTATTTTAACCATCTAGCTCAGAAAATTCCAGGTTTTGAAGTTATTGATGAATATTCCCAGTCTATAAGTCTTAAAAGTGAAAGAAATAGGCTTTTAAATGCATAGAAGTGAATTAGAATATGCTTTACTTACTACTTTTCTCTGTAGTTCCTTTCTATTTTTGATGAATAGTTTGGAAGTTTAGGTAGATTTGATATAAGCAGATTTTTTTGTGTGTAAGAAGAGTCAATTAGATGACAGGTAGCAGCTATTTACTAGACAGAAAACTAAAATATCTAAGTTTTCCTGCCTTATTTGCAACTTGCAAATAAGGGAATACTTTTGTTATTGGGGGAACATGGCATGATAGAGATTAGGGAAACTGAGTCTCAAAGAGGTTAAGGAATCTGCCCAATATTACACAACTGATAGTGCTGGGAACACAAATTTGACTTTGACACCCTCACTAGCCTTAAAAGTAGGCAGAAGATAAAATGCTGACAATTCAGGAAGGTCTTTTTCCCCTTCTTCCCCTAAATAATTCTCCTTTTCCATTAGCTTATCTGTGGAACTGCCACCATTAATTATTTGGTTCTTTAGTTTAAGACCTTGGGGTTTCCCTTGCAGGGATTCACACAGAGCATAACCCTGTGAATTAATTAATTAAATATTTTCCAAGAGCTGTTTTGGATAGGATGGATAGGAAGAGAACATTGGAGGGTATATGCCAGCAGCAGGGGTTAAGGAGTGAGCAAGAAGAAACAGATGAAGAGAAGACATTGAAGGAGTGCAAAGCAGTTGGTCTGAGAGTCTGACAAAAAGTAATAATTACAATTGACCATAAGCTAGGTGCACTGTTGTAATGAAACTCCACTGTAACATGTGTTCTAAAATGACAACACAATGTCTTCCTTACTTTGGTGTCTTCATATATTTATTCTCAGTATTCTATTCCATACAAGCTGTTCTACATCAACTGCATTTCCAAAGGTTGATTCTGATATTTTCTTTTTCACTCAGAAAGTGAACATCTATAAATGATGTCCCCAAAATCTTAGTTGAATTAAATAAGGTCTTCTTCAATATCTCCTTTTTCTTAGTCTAATGTGTACATCTCTTTGAGAGACCTAGAGAGATTTGAGTCAATAGCACCCAGGATGTTCTGGCTGACTCTTCCAGGCAAACAAGCTTCGGCGAACAATTCTGCAATTTTAATGTATCCATGCTTCCTTTACTCCCCACTACCCCATGCTAGTGAGGATATTTAAAATTATCTTTAATTATACTAATTTTCAGATTATGACAAGCTGAGTCAGATTTTTAGTATTTTCTTCAGCTATTTGAATTATGATAGATTTGTGGGAATTTTCTCATACAAAAATTCTTCAGCATCCTTAATCAAATGTTAAAGGATAATATTTGAGAGATCTGATGTGGAATGAACAATCTGGCAGGATGACTTGAAAAATTTTTCTATGTTCAGACATTCTGCCTACCATATAAATGTGTCAGTGCTTAAACAGAACACTTTTATGAAGTTCGATAACATAAGCTTTCTGTCCCTGTAGACAGGATCTGCAAATGATGTGGACTACACAGTGTCAGATCAATGTTAAGTTCACTTGGAAAGCACTCAATGAATACCATCTATCTACTGTTCAGCCTGAGAATCTGTTTGTTCTTGCCTCTCGGGAGATTATAGTCTTTTGAGGAAAAACCATTGTCCACATAGAATGTTGAGTGACATCATATTAAACTGATTTAGTGGTGAACTTCAGAGTTGATTATCAGAGTGAAAGGTAAAAAACTCTAGGAGATGACTGATCTAGCCAAGGCCATCAGCATATATCGTGACAGAGCAGGTATTGAGAAAGTTAATTTTGAGATTTAAATTTTTAACTTACTACAAGGCAATTTTTAATAGGTTCTAAAATTGGATGAGTAAGTTTCCAAGGTCATGTGTATGCATTTCTACACTTTGTTAAAATCACAGTAAATAGTCCATTCATTTGGGTATATATGCCATTAGATCCTGAAGATACTTAATCTGTGGATTTATGTGGATTCCCCCACCCCCAGAAGTATTATTGGAGAACGATGGAGAAGAATGTCACCTAACCTTTACTCCAGTTCAATTATTCTGAAACTGTGTGACCACGGTCACCTAGGGTGTTTGTAATGCATATGATGTCAGACATACTAATCAAAAATTCTAGGGGAAGTTACCTGGAATCTGTATTGCTAACACACTTCCCAGCTGAGTATTATGAACAGGCAAGTTGGGGAAACACTGTACTGGTTTAAATGGCATAAGATTAATTTCCAGCAAAGAGGCATTTTATCAAAACTTGCCTTATTTCTCCTGTGTTTCTCCACATCTTCCATGTTAAGATTTGTAAAAATTCTTAGGAAGAGCTAATTTGCTTTAAATTCACTTTTTCAGTCTCCAAGCTGGCACAGGTGAGATGAAATTTTCTCAATTTTTTTTTTCTTCTCCTTCTCACAATTTAATCAGGTGTTAAAGTGGAAAATCTGGTTCTTTGTGGAGTGGTGCATAAGAAAAAAGGGGAATTAATTTACACTGCCTGTTGTCAGGATGTAATGTGATTATGTTGGCAAAGCTATAAAAAGAAAAATATCTAAAGCTCATAAAAAATTTGGAAGGAGGTCACTGTTAGAGCAGATGGATGGAGCAGAGTGCCTGATCATTGAACAGCTACTGAGCTAAAAGGATATTCAGGTCGAGGTATACATAACTGGGAGAAGGTCATCAAATCTTAATTATACCTTTCAAGGGGAAAGTACTGGATTTGACAGTAAGATACATATTGATTTGCCTTACTGTATAGAAATGACTAAAAGGACTGGTAAATAGAGTGCAATCAGCTGTCAATTACCCTGAGGGAATCTAATACAGTAGTGGGTTCCTTTGCTACATTCTTTAGGGCCTTTTCTTCTTTGTAACCAGAAAATACTCTTTCATGAAATGCAAATTTATTTTCATATTTTAACAAAAAAGCTACAAAGATTAACTGCATTAAAAAGTCTAAAATTAAACCAAAAAACATAGGATTATTAAACAAAAATTTATATTGACCTCAATATTTTAATGAATTCTGCCAATTGTTATGACATAAAAGATAAGCTGGGAGGCAAAACTGACACACCTTAAAAACAACAGAATATTTACATTATACATAGGTTTATACCACAAACGAGAGAAGTATTTGTTTCTATTTTATTCTGCAAAACAATTTATGGTGGAGACGGGTGCCAAGATGTCTGAGAGAAGCCAGCACCAGAATGCAGCTCCCAGGGAATGAGACACAGAGGGCTAGAGGACTTCATGATTCCAAACGAGTTGCCAGGTTCGTTTCTGTAAAACTAGCAGGGTTCTGAAAATAGGCCCCACCTCCACACAACTCAAACTGAAGCCCTCTGTAGAGAGCTTGGCAGCAAATACACCAGCTTGACCCCAACCAGGAAGATCCAGCTGGGGAAGGGGAGACGCCATTGGGTAGGCGGGGCCCATCTCACCTGCAAACAAATTCCAGGGCAGGACCACTCACACAGCAGCCTGACTGAATCCTAGAGAGCCCAGCAACGCCTTCTGCAAGCCAAAAAAGATAGAGCTCCAACTTCAGCAGAAAAAAAGTCCACTCAGAGACTCCTCCTGAAATCACCAACTTCAAAGATTAAAGGGAGATAAATCCACGAAGATGGAAAAAAAAAACAGTGCATAAAGGATGAAACCATCAAAGAACAGAACACCTCTTCTCCCAGGGATCACAACTCCTCACCATCAAGGGAACAAAAAAAGAGAATGAATCTGATGAATTGACAGAAGCAGCCTTCAGAAGGTGGGTAATAACAAACATCTCTGAGTTAAAAGCCCATGTTCTAACCCAATGAAAAGAAATTAAGAACCTTGAAAGAAGGTTAGACGAAATGCTAACTAGAATAACCAGCTGAGAGAAGAACATAAACAACCTGATGGAGCTGAAAAACACAGCAGGAGAACTTTGCGAGGCATACACAAGTTTCAACAGCCGAATCGATCAAGCAGAAGAAAGGATATCAGAGATAGAAGATCAAATCAATGAGATAAAATGAGAAGGCAAGATTAGAGAAAAAAGAGAGAAAAGAAATGAACAAAGCTTTCAAGAACTACGGGATTATGTGAACAAACGTAATCTACACTTGGTCAGTGTACCTGAATCTGATGGGGAGAATGAATCCAAGTTGGAAAACACTCTTCAAGATATTATCCAAGAGAACTTTCCCAACTTACCAAGGCAAACCAACATTCAAATCCAGGAAATAAAGAGAACACCAGAAAGATATTCCTCAAGAAGAGCAACCCCAAGGCACATAATTGGCAGATTCACCAGGTTGAAATGAAGGAAAAAGTCCTAAGGGCAGCCAGAGAGAAAGGTCGAATCACCCACAAAGGAAAGACCATCAGACTCACAGTGGATCTCTTGGCAGAAACCCTGCAAGCTAGAAGGGAGTGGGGGCCAATATTCAACATCCTTAAAGGAAAGAATTTTCAACCCAGAATTTCATATCCAGCCAAACTAAACTTTATAAGTGAAGGAGAAATAAAATCCTTTACAGAGAAGCAATTGCTGAGAGATTCGTCACTACAAGACCTGCCTTACAGGAGCTACTGAAGGAAGTACTAAACAGGGCAAGGAACAACCAGTACCAGCCACTGCAAAAATGTACCAAATGGTAAAGAATAACAATGCAATGAAGAAGCCACATCAATTAATGGGCAAAACAACCAGCCAGTAAACAAAATGGCAGGATCAAATTCAAACATAACAATATTAACATTGAATGTAAATGGGCTAAACACCCCAATCAAAAGACAGACTGGCAAACTGTATACAAAGTCAAGACCTATTGGTGTGCAGTATTCAGGAGACCCATCTCACATGCAGAGACTCACATAGACTCAAAATAAAGGGATAGACAAAGACTTACCAAGCAAATGGACAGAGAAAAAAAAGCAGGGGTAGCAATCCTAGTCTCTGATAAAATGGACTTTAAACCAACAAAGATCAAAAGAGACAAAGAAGGGCATTATATAATGGTAAAAGGATCAATGCAACAAGAAGAGCTAACTATCCTAAATATTTATGCACCCAATGCAGAAGCACCCAGATACATAAAGCAAGCTCTTAAGGACCTACAAAGAGACTTAGACTCCCATACAATAATAGCGGGAGTCTTTAACACTCCACTGACAATACTGGACAGATAAATGAGACAGAAAGTCAACAAGGATATCCAGGACTTGAATACAGATTTGGACCAAGCAGACCTAATAGACATTGACAGGACACTCCACCTCAAATCCATAGAATACACATTCTTCTCAGGACCACATTGCACTTACTCCAAATTTGACCACATAATTGGAAGTAAATCACTCCTCAGCAAATGCAAGAGAACGGAAATCATAACAAACAGTCTCTCAGACCACAGCGCAGTCAAATTAGAACTCAGGATTAAGAAAAGCACTCAAAACTACACAATCACATGGAAACTGAACAGCTTGCTCCTGAATGATGAATGGATAAACAATGAAATGAAGGCAGAAATAAAAAGTTCTTTGAAACCAAGGAGAATGAAGACACAACATACCATATCTATGGGATACATTTAAAGCAGTGCCTAGAGAGAAATTTATAGCAATAAATGCCCACATGAGAAATGAGGAAAGATCTAAAATCAACACTCTATTGTCAAAATTGAAAGAGCTAGAGGAGTAAGATCAGAAAAACTCAAAAGCAAGCAGAAGACAAGAAATAACTAAGATCAGAGCAGAATGGAAGGAGATAGAGACACAAAAACGCTTCAAAAAAAATCAATAAATCCAGGAGCTGTTTTTTTTTTTGAAAAGATCAAAATAGACAGACTGCTAGCTAGACTAATAAAAAAGAAAAGAGAGAAGAATCAAATAGATGCAATAAAAAACGATAAACAGGAGATCACCACCAATTCCTCAGAAATACAAACTACCATCAGAGATTACTGCAAACAACTCTATGCACATAAACCAGTAACTCTGGAAGAAATGGATAAACTCCTGGACACTTGCACACTCTCAAGACTAAGCCAAGAAGTTTTTGAACCCTGAATAGACTAATAACAAGATCTGTAGTTGAGGCAGCAATTAATTGCCTAC
>CAUYLG010069343.1:0-81381 GCA_963573385.1 Cacajao melanocephalus | reverse complement strand
CGGAAGAGGTGATTTATTGTATGGTTGTTACACTCGGCCACAAGTAAACACAGAAATAGTCCAGAATGTCACAGGTCCAGGGCAAAGGACCAACATGGGCAGTTTTGGTTATGAGCAAGGTGGGTGTCAGAGGTGATCGGCAATCAGATGGTGATGAAGTTCTAGATCCATTGAGACAAGCTCTAGACAGTTGCATGCAGTCTCACAACTTGTACCAGCATCCCCAGCATCTGGCATTCCTTGTTTCTGCTCCTGCGGCCTCCACGGTGCAACAAGCTAGCGGTTTACTTGGACCTCTGCCTCATCTTTCTTCTTTTGCGCTTCAGCCTGCGCATTCGCTTCTTCCTCCACTTGGCTATCATGGCGCAGAGGTTTCCAAAAAAAAATGGCGCTAAGGCCGAGAGCGGACACATGCTTTTATTTCTCTTGGGTAAATAGTAAGGAGTCGGGTTGCTGGGTCATAGGGTAAATGCCTATTTAACCTTATAAAAAAATGCCAAACCCTTTTCCAGTTGCTGTACCATTTTGTATTCCTATCAGCGATGTAGGACAATTCAAGTTACTCCACATCTATGTCTGTACTCAGATTATCAATGTTTGTCTGTTTTGGCCTTTTAATGGGTGTGTAGCAATATTTTATTGTGGTTTTAATTTGTATTTCCTTAATAATTAATGATGTTTAGCATATTTTTATGGGCTTATTTGCCACCCATGTCTCTTCTTTAATGAAGGGATCTTTTGTTCATTTAACAAATTGGGCTGTTTGCATTCTTACTGTTTTGTGAGAGTGCTTTACCTATTCTAGGTACAAGTCCTTTATCGGATATATTTTTGTCATATATTTTTCTCTTCATCTTTAGCTTGTCTTTGAGTGACATTCAATGAGTAGAGTTTTAAATTTTGATAAAGTCCAATGTATCAAATTTTTCTTTTATGCTTCATACTTTTTGTGTCCTATCTAAGAAATTTTAAATCAGTGATTTTGTTTTTGAACTATGCTTACTTAATTCAAAGCATTTAAATTTATTTTGAGATTGTGATTCCTTATTGGACTTAAGATATCTTTTTAAAATAATAAAACGATGACGACAAGAATAGATAGAATTGTGTGTGCGTGCACATGCGCACATTTTTGTGCCTAGTAAAACGGAGTTAACCGATGTTTCTACGTTGGCGTCGTAGGTCAGTTTCCCCAAGAAACATACATGTGACAAATACTCTCTCTTTAACTAAACTTTTGTAAGGCTTTCTAACCCCTTTCCTCAACTAGGCTTTGACCTCGGGATTCAGTGTCCTTTCAGAGCCGCATTACCCAGTTTAGCAAGAATCCTGTTAATTCAGTTCAGAGAGAATCTACTGCTCTCCTTACCTGACCACCCTTGACACCAAATCAAATTCCTCATCCCCCACCATCCCCCACCATCTCCCAGGTAGTATCTGATCACCTTGTCAGGCTTCAGCAAGAATCTTGTTGAGTCAGTATAGCCAGATTCCCTTATGCCTGACTTTTTTTCATCTTAGTGATTTTCCACCCACTGAACCCTGACCCTGTTCCTGGCCTGTAAATTCTCCACTTGTCCTTGTTGTGTTAAAAACTAAGCCCTGTTTTATACTGAGGCCTCTTTCTCCCTGTTATGAGAGTCCCTGAATGAAATCTGTTTTTACCACTTTACTGCTTGGGAATTGTATTGGGAGGTCCTACCAGAAACAACACCTTTAAAGGTGTGGGCAAAAGCTGATTGAAAGAGGGAGATGAATTATGATACTGTGGCAGCAGAGGCCTTGGCTGCTCCCGTGGAGAGGTCTGGAGCTTGGATGTCCCTTCGGAGCTGCCCTGAATAGAGGGAAGGGTCTGGACTTGCATCCCTCGTTCTGTCTGCCCATCGAAGGAGATCATGTGAGAAATTAATATAAAATGTGGTACAGGAATCAGAGAAAAAAGCTATTTGAACTGTAGTGAGTTTGGTGAGGCAATCCTACAAAGACAAATAAAACAAAATGAATTAGTCATTTGTGAAACCCTTTCCATGGCTCTGTGACCTCTGTCACCCAGCAACCCAGTATCCTGGCAACAGTCTCTGGGGTTTATGCCTGGTTTGCCTCATTCCCCCCGTGGTGAGCACACCACTTTTACCTGTTCTGTTGTGTCTTACCCTTATAAGAAAAGGAATGCCTATTTGTCTGAGTGTAAATGGCTGTCCTTCTAGGCTGGCAGGTCTGGGTGATAAAGAAACTGTTGAGGGGAAAGACCCTCATGCCCAGTAGCAAATCCAAGGAGATGTGGACAAGCCTTTGAAGAATAACTATAATAAAGAATAACTTAGCTGGGCCCTGTGGCTCATGCCTATAATCCCAGCACTTTCGGAGGCTGAGGCGGGTGGATCACCTGAGATCAAGAGTTCAAGCCCAGCCTGCCAACATGGTGAAACCCCATCTCTACTAAAAATACAAAAATTAGCTGGGCGTGGTGGTGGGTGCTGGTAATCCCAGCTACTTAGGAGGCTGAGGCAGGAGAATTGAGACAGAGACTCTGTCTCAAAAAAAAAGAATAACTCTTACAGTGGCTCATGCCTATAACCCCAGCACTTTGAGAGGCTGAGGCAGGAGGACCCTTTGAGGCCAGAAGGTCAAGACTAGTCTGGGCAACATAGTGAGATCTTATCTCTACAAAATAAAAATAAAAACTTGAACTGGGTCCACACCTGTAGTGCTAGTTCCTCAAGAAGCTGAGGCAGGAGGATGGCTTGAGCCCAGGAGTTGGAGGCTGCAGTGAGCTGTGACGTGGCCTCGGCCACAGAGTGAGAGTTGTCTTCAGAAAAAAAAAAAAGAAAAACTCTTGAGTGTATGTGGGAAATGACTATTTGCTGGTTTTAATTCACATACTTGGTCATCAGCCATGCGTCATTGAACCCTGTGCTCCACTTCTCAAATCATTACAGATTGTTGTCAATCTAAGCTGAAAGGCAGACAAAAGCTCAACCTTGTTTACCAAACAGCTCTGCACAAAGAAATCCAGTAGAAGAAGAGGGATTTTTCCTTCTCCATCGTGGCTCTCCTGACCTCTTTTAGTCCTCTCAGCAAAAAAGAGCTCCTGGCCAGGCATGGTGGCTCACACCTATAATCCCAGAAATTCTGGAGGCTGAGGCAGGAGAATCACTTGAACCAGGGAGTCGGAGGTTGCAGTGAGCCGAGATGGCACCATTGCACTCCAGCCTGGCAACACAGTGAGACTCCATCTCAAAAAAAAAAAAAAAGGAGCTCCTGGGCATTGGCGGTGTCATGAGAGATAAGATCAATCTGCTATCATATTTTTAATCTGACCCACTAGAAATGAGGAAAACAGCCTAGAATTGCTCAACTAGCTTGTGGCAAAGTCAGAATTAGACTCAGATCTTCTCTCAGCCAAACCAGAAAGCCCAAGCAATCCTTGATTATCCTGGCTTTCCCACTCTCACATCCACTAAGTCACTAAGTTTTGTTATTTTGACTTAAAAATAGCTCTCAGGCTTATCTCCATCTTTCCAATGATCACTCTTCTGCTTTTGCCGAGGTTCTACCTAATCTCCTGGACAGTTGCAGTGACTTCAAAACTGGTCTCTCTCCTTGGTTCCTCCATTGCCAGCCCTTTCTGCACACAGTAGCCAAGTGCAATAATATCTTTTTCTTTCTTTTTTTTTTTTTTGAGATGGAGTTTCGCTCTTGTTGCCCAGGCTGGAGTGCAATGGTGCGATCTCAGCTCACTGCAATCTCTGCCTCCTGGGTTCAAGCAATTCTCCTGCCTCAGCCTCCCGAGTAGCTGGGATTACAGGCATGAGCCACCATGCCTGGCTGATTTTGTATTTTTGGTAGAGATGGGGTTTCTCCATCTTGGTCAGGCTGGTCTCGAACTCCCAACCTCAGGTGATCCGCCCGGCTTGGCCTCCCAAAGTGCTGGGATTACAGGCGTGAGCCACTGTGCCCAGCCTTAGTGTAAAAATTGCTAAGCACAAATCTGACAACTCATTTCTGTACCCAAACCTTTCCACAGCTCCCATTCCTCTTCATGGTAAGTTCCATTCTTGGAATGATAGCAGTTATAACAACAAATATGACTGCATAACGGATGGTGGCTTTCATTATAAAGACATTTCTTATTTTCTTAGTTAAAAGTTCGTATATAGGCTGTCTTAAAATTGTTTTAGCAACTCTGTGTTATTGTTGAAGATCCAATTGTTTTCTATCTTTTCTCTTTTTTTTTTTTTTTTTTGAGATGGAGTCTTGCTCTTTAGCTGAGACCAGAGTACAGTGGCGTGATCTCCACTCACTGCAACCTCTGCCTCCTGGTTCAAGTGATTCTCCTGCCTCAGCCTCCTGAGTAGCTGGCATTATAGGCACGCACCACCATGCCTGGCTCATTTTTGTATTTTTAGTAGAGACAGGGTTTTACCATGTTGGCCAGGCTGGTCTCGAACTCCTGACCTCAAGTGATCTGCCTGCCTTGGCCTCCCAAAGTGCTAGGATTACAGGCGTGAGCCACCGTGCCTGGCCTGTCTTTTCTCTTTCATCCTCAGGGTGAGGCTTGCATCCTCAGGCTTCTCATTCTCATTACGGTCGTAGACAGCTACTGCAACTCTAGATATCGCATGCTCATATGACAGCATCTAAATCACAAAGGAAGGGAAGGAGCAAAGAAAGAGCTTCTGTTACAGAATTCTTCTGTTTTTAATCAGGGAGGAAATTCTTTCCTCGATGCCTTCCTCCAGACTTCTTATATTTTAGGCCAGAATTGAATGCCATACTAGCCCTAAACTATGCATTATCGTCAGAAGTAAAGGGGACTGCTGTGATTGGTGCTGTGGTTTGACTGGGCCCTCCAAAGTTCTTGTGTTGAAAACCTGATCCTTAATGTGGTGGTGCTAGGAGGTGTGACGTAATGGAAGGTGTTTGGGTCATGGGGGCACCATTAGTTTCAAGAGTAGATTAATGCTGTTATCTTGGGAGTGGGTTCCCTATAAGAAGATGAGTGCAGCCCCCTTTTCTCACTCTCTCTTTCTCTTGCCCTCTTGCCCTCTCTTGCCCTCTCTTGCCCTTCAGCCTTCTGCCAGGGGATGATGGAGTAAGAAGGTCATTTCAAGATGCTGGCCCCTCAATCTTGGACTTCCCCATCTTCAGACCTGTAAGAAATAAATTTCTTTTCTTTATAAAGTACTCAATCTCTGACATTCTGTTATAGCAGCACAGAACAAACTAAGACAATTGGCTCAGGCCGATTGTAATTTAGACTCTGTCCCTGGGCACTCCACCACCTGAACAAAATCAAAGCTGTTAGCAGTAAGGAGAAATGGCAAATGTGATGACAGCCCAGCCTGTAATGTGTGCACCCCAACCTATAAGGCTTGCATGAGCTGGCCTCTTCCTACTTCTTCAGCTTCATGTTCTGCCACACTCCTTTATAACAGCTTTTCGCTCTAGCCTCATGGAACCACTCACATTTCCCAGAGCAGTCCTCCATGCCTTTGCACATGCTGTTCCCCCTGCCTGGAGTATCCTGCTGTCCTGGATAATTTTATAAACTCTCTTTCTTCTTGGAGAGCTTGACTGAACTGTAAGTATTTTCCCGATCCTCCAAAGCAGGGTCAGTCTCCCCGACCTTTCCTGGTCTAGGCAGTGCTGGCACATTGCAGTTGCACAATAAATGTATGTTGAATGAAACTTTTCATCATTCCAATGTGCTACTATTTTGAGCCCTCAGAATTGCCACTGCTTATACTTTAACTAAAATCATTCCTTTCATCATAGAGACAGTTAACAGATTCCTTAGCACTTAAAAAAAATTTCTAAATAGTAGGATTGGGTTGCTGAACAACTTAAGAAGTTGTCTGATATAGTATGTGATTTTGAGAGAGCTAAAATACCCTAATTTGTTGTTAAGGCTCATATTTTACTCTATGGTATCTGTGACGAATAATTTTTCCACTGCTGTGTATCAGGCATACATCCTCTTGCTGTCAGACAAATTATCTTATGTATGCTATACAGAGGTATCTAGAAATGCTAATTTGTATTGGGGCTAATACTATTTAGGGGGTGCATACAGAAAATGTATTCAAATTTAAGCAGTGAGACAGAGGGGGAAAGGATGAGAGAATATGAAGTAGGAAATGAAAAGATATTTATAACGTAATTTATCACAGAGCATGGAAAGCAAATTCAAAATAATTTCAGATGGTACAGGTATTTAGCCTTAAATAGCACTAATGTACAAGAAGCTTATTCCCTTTATGATTCTTCTTAATTATTGTAAATGGTCCATTTCTGCAAGTCATCAGGCTGAGGAAGTGGCATTCTGCCTTCTCTGGAGCTCTGTGCTAACTGACTTAGCTGACCGTGGCTGAGAGCCATTTAGCAAAGCCGGTGGCACCCATCTTTGGCATTCAGCTGCTTTGCCAGTATTAGTGATGAAAAGAAACAAAAAAAATGTCGATGTAGCCACAGCATGGGACTTTGAGCTGGAAATTATACAAATCAACAGAATGAGACTTTGGCATGGGGTGGAATGTATGATTAAAAAGAAGAAAACTGGCCGGGAATGGTGGCTTATGCCTGTAATTCCAACACTTTGGGAGGTTGAGGCGGGCGGATCACCTAAGGTCAGGAGTTCAAGACCAGCCTCGCCAACCTGGTGAAACCCCATCTCTACTAAAAATAAAAAAATTAGCTGGGTGTGGTGGCAAGAACCTGTAATCCCAGCTACTCGAGAGGATGAGGCAGGAGAATGGCTTGAACCTGGGAGGTGGAGGTTGCAGTGAGTTGAGATCGCACCATTGCACTCCAGCCTGGGCCGACAGAGTGAGACTCTGTCTAAAAAAAAAAAGAAGAAGAAAACTGGAGCTGAACAAAAGAAAAAAAGAAAGATAAGAGAAAGGAAGGAATTTAAACCTCTCTCTCGGGTTAAACTGGATGTCTGAAGTTGTTTAGACTGTGGCTTCCAGGAAGCTCCGCCTCATTTCTTTGAAATATGACTCAGGTTCTTATCCAGGAGTATGTCTGACCTTGTTCCAACAGAAGTTTAGAATATTTACCCTTTACTCCCTCTAGGCAGCTTCTCCATTCTTAGTCTCCAGCCATCTGCCTGACCAGGCAAGAGTGATAGATGACCAAGGTACCTCTTCACACACACCTGACAAGAGAAAAGTTTTGATTATCTTATCTTGGGCCCCACGACCTTGGGCTGTTTCTACTGCAAAGGGCAGGATCTGGGGGGTGCCTGGGCAGAAGAGGAGGACTGGGTTACATACCGTGCTTGTTTAACAAAGATTTTGGGGGGCCATTTTAGCCAAAGATCTTCCTTTTAGTTCAGAAAAATTACACAGCTTTTAAAATCTGAGGTTGGAGTTTCTTGATTGTGCCTGGCAAGGACAGCCAGGGCAAAACTGCACAGGAAGACGGCAGAAGTTTCCGTCAGCCACCTCTTCTGGGTGCGGCTGTGTCTCTCTTGGTTCCTCAGGGCAGCCGGGGGACTCTGCTGTCGCTATAGGCCAGTCTCAAAATCTGCCCTCAGGAGTGGAGCTCATGGACTCGTTCATGCAGGTGCTACGGCTAAATGAGAAACTTCTCTTTAAATGTCTGAAAACAAAGAGATTGATGACAGTTTTTGACACCTGGGGCTATCAGTGCCAAAGAGGCAGAGAGGTGTTAAGGATAAGAGAGACTTCTTGAAATTGCTGATTTCATCTCATGGGATTCAACCTACCAATAAGACTGGCTCTTTGCCATGCCTGGAAGAGTTCACTCGATATTCACAAGAATTATGGAGTCCTCTCTTTTCTGAACTAAACTCCGTAACAGGCACAATTGAGCTAACCTTTACTGAGCACTGGCTATACCAGGTATTTTGCTAAGCACCTTACATTACATTTAGGTAGAATATCATTTAGGATCCTCTTGATAGATGTGAACCAAGTGGGTGTAAATGCAAAGAGCATTTATTGGTTTACAAAACTGGGAAGCCCAGGCATAGGGCTGGCTTCATACATCACTGGACACAAACAACATTATCAGAACCTTGACTCCCTCCATCTCCTGGCTTGGCTCCACCTTCCTTTATGTGTTGGCTTTGTTCTCAGGTTCCCTGTGGGGGCAGGTGGCTGGAGCTGCTCCAGCCAGCCAGTCTTCCAGTATCTCTACTTGAGCAGGAAGCACAGAGCGGCACTCAGGAGCAGCACTCAGCTTCCTCCTGGGTGCTCAGATGTACTCTAATTAGACAGCATCACATGCTCATCTCTGCATTGGCCTCATGGCCAGGGGCTTTGAAGAGTCAGTCCTGAGTCTGAGTCATGTTCTGCATTCTTTTTTTTCTGCATTTTTTTCCTCTGTTGTCCAGGCTGGAATGCAGTCGTACAATCACAGCTCACTGCAGGCTTGACCTCCTGGGCTCAAGTGATTCTCCCACCTCAGCCTCCAGGGTAGCAGGACTACAGGTGCACTCCACCACGCCTGACTAATTTTTGTATTTATTGTAGAGATGGGGTTTTATCATGTTGCCCAGGCTGGTCTCAAATTCTTGGGCTCAAGCGATCCTCCTGCCTTGGCTTCCCAAAGTGCTGAGATTACTGGCGTGAGCCACTGTGCCCGGCCTACATTCCTGGAGTGAGGTGGAGGAGCCTCAACTAGACCAGTTGGATAGAGAGTAGGAGAGAAAAATCCCAAAATGGAAATTTGGGGAATAGATACAGAGCAAGCAAAAAATATTGTCATAATCCCTGTAAGTGTTAGCATTCCACTCTGATAGACGAGGAAACTAAGGCTCAGGAGGTGTACCCTGCTAGTAACTGACAGAGCAGGGGCTTGAATCCTGTCAGTTACATTTAACGAGCCATATTCATTGTTCCATTTATTCAGAGGAAATGCTTTTTCTCTTTAAATAAATAAAAACAAGGTTGCATAACCAGAGTAAATGAATTAATGTCAAATTTTCCATAACGAAAATTCTCCTTAACTTATTCTACAAATGTACCCTAGGAGACAGGCTAGAAGAAGCCCTCTAAGAAGATATAACTTTCCTTCCAGTATGTCATTAGCCAAGTTCTTCTGCCAAGGGAAAGAAAGGGAATGTGACTCTTTGTTAAAGATAGAGGGCATGCTTTTGACTTCATCTTCAGAATGATTTGAACCAACAAGTCAGCTGGCTTCAAGAAAAACAACACATTAAGTGACTTACTGATATAATTTATACTTTCCTGGACACTTCCCATGGGCCTGGCTGCCTTGTAGAAGGGTTTTGAAACAGTCATCTAGGAGATATGGTCATTGTTGATTTTGTTCTGAACTCTCAACCACAAGCAATTATGAATTCTGTTATTAATATGACCTTATCATATTGACCTGTACTAACCAAGATAGAGAAAGCTATGATGTTAGCAAAGTTAGCAGAGTCCTAGACTTGGCACTAATTAACTCTGTAACCTCAGACAAATCTCCTAACCTTTCTGATTCTCTCTCTTTTTTTCTTTTCTTTCTGTTTTTTAAGAGATGGGGTCTCACTGTATTGGCCAGACGAGGCTTGAACTCCTGGCAGTGATTCTCCCGCCTGGACCTCCTAAAGTGATGGGATTACAGGCATGAGCCACCAGCCTGATCTCACTTTCATCTATAAAATCTTCTTCTTCTTCTTTTTTTTTTTTTTGGTAGAGGTGTGATCTTGCTATGCTGTGAGGCTGGTCTTGAACTTCTGATGTAAAATCTTTAAAATGATGATGATGAGTTTATAAGTTTTTGTGAAATTCAGATTATATCCTATGCTTTAAAACTCAAGAATGTTTATAAAGCTTTGATAATTTCACAAATATAAAGTGTTATACTCCTTCCAATGTAAAAATCTGAGAACTGTATGGCTGCCTATCATAATAACAGTGAAGTAATTCCAGGAGGCGGGTCTAGATTAAGTTAAAACTGAAGTCTGCAACTTCAGCATCTGATTGTGGACTAGGTAACAATCTCCCATTTAATCAGGAAATAATGGCTTGCTGTAAAACAAAACAAGTAAAACACAGAAACACCAACATGTTTCATTACATTGAAATGCAAAAAAAAAGAAGAATGTGATCTAAGTGCGGCATAAACTTCTAAACAAAATTATCAGTTACCAAAATTCTGTACAATCCCATTTTCTCAACACACGTGATATTTGGATCTTTTGTTCACATCCAGGAGATTCCTCAGCATGCCATGTCTATTACCTCAATATGATCAAATCCCTGCAGGGCTCAGAAGAAAGATCAAGTCAGAAATCTAAAGAGTAGATTTACTGAGGCCAAATTAGAACAAAGCAATGATCAATACCAAGGATGGAGCCTTTCAGATTTCAAGTAAAAGTGGCCACTGTTTGGGCAGAGGGCGTACTCCAGCATCCTTTTCCCTCCAAAGCCTTCCCTAGTACTCTCTGCCTTGCTTCTGCACAGAAAACAACACCTTTGACCATCTCTAGTCAGATGATCAAAGACAATGCTTCTTGGCCTTTCCTGACTTTCCTTGGTTACTGAACATTAAGCACCACCCTTCATTTGTGTGTTGGTTTGTTTATGGGATTGGAAGCAGAGTGCCTGCTATGTTACTTGGTTACAGGCACTGGAAGTGCCAACTCGAAAGCCCAATCTCTTAGCTAAAGGAGCTCCAACTGAGGTTTGGCCTGCAAAGGTGGTGCTTGAACTGAAGGGTGAATCAAAGCCAGCCCCTCAGGTAAGAGATGAGGGTGATGGATATTCTAAGCCAAAAGAATTGGCTTAGTGCCGTGGCTCATGCCTGTAATCCTACCACTTTGGGAGGCTGAGGTAGAAGAATTGCTTGAGCCCAGGAGGTTGAGGCTGCAGTGAGCTATGATTGTGCCACTAAACTTGAGCCTGGGGGACAGAGTGAGATCCTGTCTCTAAAAAAAGAAAAAAAAAAATTAAAGTAAAGAAAGAATAACCTGAGCTGAGGAGAGACACAGAAGACCATGATACATTTAGAACATTTATGTCCATATAGCTGAACTACAGAGTGTATGTGGCTCACAGGAAGCTAGAAGAAGCAAATAGAGATGTAGACAGGGGCTAGATCATGAAGAGCCTTGTAAGCCAGGTTTTTAAATTAGCTTTGATCATGAGGGCGATGCAAAGACCTCAGAGAGGTTTAAGCACAGAAGTGATACGATCAGATGTGCAGCTGAGTAATAACAAGCAATATGTGTTCCAGACAAAATGTGGAAAATCAGAAAAGCACAAAAATAGTGCAACAGATGTTTCTGAATGTCCGGGACACACTATAGATGTGACCTTTTAATTTATTTTTTCCTGTTGCTTCAGAAAATTCCATTCTGGGATCAAATCTTTGCTTCTCGGATCCCATTCTGTCACAAAAATGCTCTCGTTTGAATACTGCAAAAGTTGTGTGAGGTATAATATTACACCTTCAGTATTTTATTCATTGAAAAGCTCTTCTGATCCATCTGGCTAGGCTTGCTTAGTCTTGGAAGCTTGAAAGGAAGGAGGGGTGCACAGTCAGCTTTTTCTCTCTTCTTTTACCCACTAGCTGCTCTTTCCTTAGGCCTTTGGGGATGGATTTGGGGCAAATTACTCAGATTTATGTGACTGACACAGTTGCCATATGGTGTGACATTTGCACCTTGGAGATCCTTCTACTAGGGACCCCTGGCTAGAGTGCCCTCCTGCCAGGTGGCTTCAGCCCGCAGGTGGTTTTCTTGGGCAGTGTCCCCTTTGACATGGACTGTGAATGGGTCCCCTCATTCCACGGCCCACCCGTCAATGAAAGCGCAGCTCTCTGCCAATGAGTCCTTTCTCTTTATTCTGTGGCAGGGAAGGCCCTTGCAGACTTTCACCTTTAGGCTTCCTCTGGTGAAAGTCAGTCCTGTGTCTCTCAAACTCCAGGAGACACAGATCAACGACTCACTCCAAATGACTTGTGACAACTCCTCACTTGGCTTAAAGGGAGGCGGTGTTTCCTGCGGCAGGAGTAGGGTGGCTGTGGAACAGTGCACCGGGACCACTGTCTATAAGGAAGCACTTGCTCTGTCTTCTTAAGCCCCTAAAGGAGGTTTCTAGCCTCTCTTCCATAGCCTGAGGTGGGTAATGGGCTTATACTGACAGAACCCAGTTCACAGTCTCTTTGTGTGCCCTGAATATTGCTAGGGAGTCTAGCAATTGGTCTAGCAATAAAAAATTGGTCTAGCAATTTTTTTTTTTTTTGGCAAGCAGATAAAGGCTTGTTTCATTTTAATGGCTGATCTATGTAATCTTGGAGGCCAGCATGTACAGACAAAGGCGGAGCTTTTATTTCTTGGTCTCTTCCTCCTAGGGCAAAGTCTTGACGATCTCCTTTTTGGCTTGGAGGCCTCTTCACGGCGCTTGCGTGCTTCCTTGGTCTTAGACCTGCGGGCCTCAGCCTGGTCAGCCAGGAGCTTCTTGCGGGCCTCTTCTGCCTTCAGCTTGTGGATGTGTTCCATGAGAATCCGCTTGTTTTTGAACACATTCCCCTTCACCTTCAGGTACAGGCTATGATACATGTGGCGACCAATCTTCTTAGATTCCCAGCATCTTCTGAGCAGCCGGCGCAGAATCCTCACTCTCCTCATCCACGTGAACTTCTCTGGCATTTGGGCATCGGCTGTACCCTTACGCTTACCTATGCCCATGTGCCTGCCCTTCCAGCGGGCCAAGGTGTTTTTCCGGCAGCGAGCCCGGGAATGGTCCGTCACAGGCTTGTGGATGATCAGCCCATCTTTGATCAGCTTCCGGATCTGCTGACGGGAGTTAGCATGGGCGATTTCACTGGTCTCATTTGGGTCCAACCAGACCTTCTTGCCACAGTGGAGGATACTAGAGGCCAGCCTCTTCTGAAGCCTGAGCATACTCATGGCTGTGGCCGCAGCAGAGAAAGGAAAGAGCTCCTAGTCTAGCAATTTTTTTAGAATGCGCCAATGTAGGACCTACCATAGTATTCCTAGTCTTTGAGAAAATAGAGGAAGCACTTTTCTTTAAAAAATGAAAACCACAGGCCGGGCGTGGTGGCTCACGCCTGTAATCCCAACACTTTGGGAGGCCAAGCCAGGCAGATCACCTGAGGTCGGAAGTTCAAAACCAGCCTGACCAACATAGAGAAACCCATCCCTATTAAAAATACAAAAAATTAGCCTGGCGTGGTGGCGCATGCCTTTAATCCCAGCTACTCAGGAGGCTGAAGCAGGAGAATCGCTTGAACCTGGGAGGCAGAGGTTGCAGTGAGCTAAGATCTTACCTTTGCACTTCAGCCTGGGTAACAAGAGTGAAACTCCGTCTCAAAAAAAAAAAAAAGAGAAAGAAAGAAAGAAAAAAGAAAATCACTCATAATTTCACTAATTTTTTTTTCTTTTCTCCTTTGGAAGTATAGAAAATAAGGAAAGAAAATTCTTCTTCCACCTTTCAACTATAACAGTTTGGTGTGTATCTTTCAAAAATTTTTATGCTTATACAAATACAGAAGATAGATAGTCAGGTGGTTGTAAAACACAGCTATGGCCAGGAGCAGTGGCTCACGCCTGTAATCCCACCACTTTGGGAGGGCAAGGCAGGAAGATTGCTTAAACCCAGGAGTTCAAGATCAGCTTGGGCAACACAGAGAGACCTTACAGTCTCTAGAAAAAATTAAAAAATTAGCCAGGCGTGGTGGCACACACCTGTAGTCCCAGCTACTCAGGAGGCTGAGGTCAGAGGATCACTTGAGCCAGGGAGGTCAAGGCTGCAGTAAGCTGTGATTGTGCCACTGCACTCCAGCCTGGATAACAGAGAGGAACCCTGTACCAATAAAATAAAATAAAATAAAATAAAATAAAATAAAATAAAATAAAATAAAATAAACAAATGAAGAAAACATAGCTACACAATATTTGACATTTTTTCTATCAAGAGGTGGAGTTTATGTTTCCTTCCCTTGAATTGGTGCAGGCTTGTGACTGCTTTGACCAATGGAATAAAGCAGAAGTGAAGGTAGTGATTTATGAAGCAGGGTCCTAAAAGGCATCAAGCTTCTACCCTGATCCCTGGGGACACCAGCATTTGAAGCATTGAGCCACCATGGAAGAAGTCTGACTACCCCCAGGACATGATATAGGGTAGGCCACACATAGGTCAGTCCCAGCTGAACCCATCCTTTAGCATTGGAGGCCACGTGACAGGACGTGTGCATAAAGAAAAATGTAATGAGTTCCTCTTCCAACTCCAGCTATTCCACTCCCAGCCATTCACATCATCTCAGCTCTAGATATCACGGGGCAGGCAGAGAAAAACCAACCCTGCTCTGCCCCGTCTGAATTCCTGACCCACAGAATCTGCAAGCATAATGAAATGGTGGTTGTTTTATGCCACCAAATTTTGGGGTGACTTGTTACACAGTGGTAGGTAACAGGAACAGACAGAGCTATTTAGAAAGTTCACTGAACTGCAAATGGTAAAGATGGAGTCGAAGAGGGCAAGACTGGAGGCAGAAAGACGAGGTAGGAGGGTTTTGCAGTAATCCACATGAGAGACAGGGGCTAAATGAAGCAGTGGTAGTTGGGAGGGACGGACAGGGTCCAACAGGGAAATATTCAGGCTCAACACTTATGGCCCTACTGGCCGGCATAAACAGCACAAAACAAGAGAGATGGGCTAAGAAAAGAAGGTGAAGAGCAGGGGCCTCGTGCATGCTGCTAACGTGTCTTCTTCGGTATATCTCAGCTTTTTCCTCTGTGTACAGACTTGGCTTTCTTCCCCCAGGCTGTGATTACATGGTTTAGTTTCACAAACGGGATCCCCTGAATGTTAGGCTATGGATGACATTAATCAATCTATTCTATTGTATCTTACATGCTTACTTAAAAGCCTCTTGTACTTAGAAAGAAAATATATGCAAAGTAACGTACAAAGCAGAGACTTGCCATTGTTTTAAGCCGAGCCCTTGTACCCTGTCAGAGAACAAAGAGGCCCCTGGGTGAGCAGGATCAGTTTATAGTGATCAGTCTCTGAGAGATCCACCTCCCTGCAGTAGGGCAGTGAAGGAGGGGGAGAAGGACAGGGTGTACGGAATAGAAAGATAGAAAAAAATTGCTCAGCCAGCTTACCGGCACGGTTCAAGATATGCTAGGCCTGGACTGCAGGACAGTGTGTGCTGGAGATAGAGCTGCATTTTACAAAAGATCTGCATGTGCGTAAGTATCTACACAGACAAAAGACCTTGCTGCCAAAATTGGTAAGGCTTGTTATCTCTGGGGGTTGGAATTACTTCTGGTTTTGTTGATGTGTTGGGTCCTTTGTGCTTTTTTATATTTTCCAAAATTTCTGCAGATGGATTGCTTCCGAAAATAATTTTTGAAAAACTACATTGTCTTAAAAAGTATTAGGCCCTCACAATTTCACCCATGTGGCTCTTACGTATCCGTACTAGTGTTTCCTGCCAGATCCACCTTAGATCAGCTTACTGCTCCTCATCTTACTAGATTAGGAGACTGCCCACGCAGTGAGGGACCACTTCATATACAGTTTAGGGCCCTCTGAGTCTCCCTTTCAGAATCCTTTCTTGAGCGCTTCTCGAATACTCAACTCGTTCTCTGAGTTCCCCAGTGCTCTCTGCAGTGCCAAGGCTGTGGTCTTTAGCAATCAATGTCTGGGCTCCCAAATCACTTTTGTCTCTCTCCTGTATTCTCCAATTTCCCACCCTCCATCGAAATGCCTACTTACTTCCCAGGAAGATCTCAGTTGGATATTAGAAACAGAGCTCATAAATCTTAAACTCATTCACAACGTTTGAAGGAGTAGCTAGCAGCTTCATCCTCACTGAGTTTTAAAAGAGGTTGCCCAGTTAATGTTAGCGTCTCTAATTGGTGATACTAGAACTATAGTCGAATGCAGATTTTCCCACTCCCATTAAATCTATGTGCAAGTAGGTCACAACCTCTTTTAACCAAGCAGGAAGGGTTTCCGTAGCCAGGCGCCATCACCATTAATATCAGATAGAGCAGTAACTAATTCAGTCATGTTGATGGACACCGGGATGGTGCCTCGGCTCATCTGCAGTGGGAGCTACGAAGCTAGAGCGCAAGAAACCAATTTCCTCCAGCCTGAAGTGCTCTAGGTCATCCCTGGTTACAGAGAAAATGACATGAGTCACTGCATCTCCTAAGCCAGCTTATCCAGAATGTCGCGCGCAGCTAAGCCAACAAATAACAATAGGAGTACACGGAATACACGGTATCTCACCCCATTAGTCCTGAAGATCTACTCTGTTTTCCCAGTAAAAAGGTTAGGGAAACTGCAACGTGTGTCAGTTACAAAAACACTTCAAACCAATACCCAGCAGGGGAAAAAACACAGACAACGCTCTGAACTCCAGCCAGCCAGCCAGTTCAAAACAACGCTTTACCTGTCCAAGGAAATCCCTTCCTTGGGGGACATTTAAAATGGCTTAGAGGCTTTCTTTCTTTCTATAAAGTAGATGTTGTGATTCTCATGATCCTCTCTCTCTCTCTCTCTCTCTCTCTCTCTCTCTCTCTCTCTGTTTCTTGGTTTCCTGCATTAAACAAACATTTACAATTACCTACTATGTGCCAAGTATTAAGCCAGGCATTGAGCCTTCTAGTATGAATGTAGCTCAGTCCCTGCTCTAAAAAAGCTAAAATCCAGTTAGTGGATAGGTGCAAATGATGGAACAAACAGTAATACAATCGATTAAGTCCTGTAAGAGAGGATAGGAAAACAGAGACAAGTTGAGTGTTGAAGTCCTCCTGCCAGGACTGAGGCACAGGTGGGAACTGGATGGATGGAGAGGAGGGAAGGTATGAGGCAGGAAGGTGCAGGTGACCTTGGAGGAAAGGCTTCAGGGATAGTTAACCAAGTGGCTAAGCGAGGTACAGGAGAGGAGAGGGAGATGAAAGAGATGTGTTCTACTTGGGAGAGTTCCAACCCTAGATTTTTATGTTTTTATATTAGCTTGTTTTTCTTTTCTCATTTAACTCTAAAATCAAAAGTAAGTGCAAACAACATTTTGTAACCCTTGAAAATAAAAATGGCACACTATGACCTGTTCATTTCACACAGTTAAGCTTCTTCAAATCTTCAGTTCTCTGCTCCTAGCCTTTTGGATTTACATTTGTCCTAGAAGACAGATCAGAGAAATGCAAGGAAAAAAAGTGAAATTTACTCATTTATAAGTAGTTAATGGTTTATAATCTACTTCAAAAAAGACTCAGAGGAAACAATTAATGTATCTGTTTAACTGATCCGGTTAAAACAATTGTGAAAAAGTTTGAAATGAAAGCTACATTTCAACTTTATTTCCCCAAGCTATTCCTTTCCTCAATTAGCCTGATAATTGGGAGATAGCTACAGAGCATGTCACATCCACTCTAAAGCATATTTATAGGAAAAATGCCAGAGGTCTGGCTATCTATTCTTTAGCTCTAACTAAAGCATTTCCAGATGCCCAAAATGCGCGCTCTCTCTCTCTATATATATACATACACACACACATATATATTTGAGATGGAGTTTCAAGCAATTCTCTTGCTTCAGCCTCCCCAGTAGCTAGGATTACAGGCATGCGCCACCATGCTTGGCTAATTTTTGTGTTTTTAGTAGACACAAGGTTTCGCCGTGTTGGTCAGGCTGGTCTCAAACTCCTGACCTCAGGTGATCCAACCGCCTCAACCTCTCAAAGTGCTGGGATTACAGGTGTGAGCCACCATGCCCGGTCAAATATATTTTTTATATAGCAAACTGACTATATGTGTATTTCTTTTAAAGCTCATTTTTAAAAAAAGTATAAGTACTAGGCTGGCCATGGCTCACACCTGTAATCCCAGCACTTTGGGAAGCTGAGGCAGACGGATCACCTGACATCAGGAGTTCGAGACCAGCCTGCCCAACATGGCAAAACCCCGTCTCTAGGAAAAATACAAAAATTAGTCAGGCATGGTGGTGCACACCTGTAATCCCAGCTACCTGGGAGGCTGAGGCATGATAATTGCTTGAACCCAGGAGGCAGAGGTTATAGTGAGCCAAGATCACACCACTGCACTCCAGCCTGGGTGATAGAGTGAGACTCCATCTCAAAAAAAAAAAAAAAAAAAGTATAAGTGCTATATACTTATAGATTAAAATAAAAGTACAGGGGGAATAACAGACACTTCCCAGAAGTAATCACAGTCAACAACTTTGTGAATCTCTTTCCAGTATACATATGTATTATACAACAAGATTGTGCTGTAGATCATGGCATCTCCAGAATTTCTATACTGGAGAGACTCAGGGGAGACATCTGGTTAGATGGGAAGGCTAGGAGAGAAGCTGCCTTTTCATAGTAAGCAGTTAGTATTTTAGATTGAATTGATTTGGCATGGTTTGTGGGGATGGGGGCTGGAGGAAATTATGGGAGGAGCTAAAGGCTTTCCCGAGCCAGCCATGGCAAGCACTGCCATAAATTTCCACAGCCTGCTTTTTTAACTTAAAAATGTCTTGAACATTTTACCATGTCACCAATACATATAGATGTACCCCCTTCCTTTATAATAGTTATATAGGATTCCACTGCATTTAATTTATCTCCTATTGATAAACAGTTAGATGTTTTCCAGTTTTCACTAAGCGTTCCTCTCTCTCTTTCTCCTTCCTTCCTTTCCTCTCTCTCTATGTGTGTGTCTGTATGTGTGTCTTCTGTTTATAACATGAGAATTTCTGTAGAATAGATTCATAGAAAGGAGATTTCTAGGATGAATTATATGTACACTTAAAATTTTGACAGAAAACTGTCATTATTTAATATACAGTTGTTATATGACTCTGCTGCCACTGTGATGGCAGAATACTGTCTTTTATGATTAATAGAGTGACCATATAATTTAGCAGCCAAACCAGAACACTTTTGAGAGAGAAAGTGGATGCTGTTAATTACTATGCTGAAACCACAGGCATAAACCAGGACTAGCCTGGACAAACTGGAACATTTGGTCACCCTAATAATGATTAATATAAACATCATTAGTGAGAATAAGATCACTGAAAAGTTGACAGTTCTGCAAATAACCTAAGAACTTTCAATTCCTCCTTTTATCCTTCCAAAGCCTGCTTTATTACTCCCACAGTATCACCACGGAAGAGTATATGAATCTTCCAGCAGTCTATTTGTTGGATCTCGCGTCAATGACAACAAACACAAAATTTGAGGGGAAGGGGGAGAATCTGCTTTTAAATATTTACCACTATTCAACTTTTCCGTTGAAAAAGGGGAGGTTCCCAAACCAGGAGTTATGGTTGGGTATCAAAATATCTCATGGAATAAAGAAATGATATGAAGAGAGGAAAAAAGTGTTAGAAAATAGCATAGAACATTATCACAAAACATTTGTTTCAAGTAAATCTAGGCTCAGCATTCTCTAATAAGCCCGGAAGTTACATAAAAGCAATGAAAAAGAAGATACGGAGTCAGTTTTCTGAGGTCTATGACTTGGGTTCCAGCAGGCCAAATTTCAGGGAGTCCCTGGACTAATGTTGATTTTTGTGGCTCAGCGTGAGAACATATATTCTCTTTGGTGTCCTGTGAAATACCAAATACCAGGGCTTGGCGTGCTTCCTTGATTCTTTATGGACGGTCCAAGCCCTGGGATACCAGACATATGGCCTTCTGTGAGTGTGGTCTACCAGATATGTCACTTCCCATTTCCAAGACAGCTGGGGAAAAAAACTTATTTTGCTGCCAGGCAGGATCAATCTATGGTAAAAATCTGTGTGAGTTCAGAGACAACGGGTTGTCCCAGATGGAACAGGAGAGCCCATCTCGTGTCTTGTCTGTGTGTGTTCCCTTCCTTCCAGCAGTGCCCTTTGTTGCTCATTAAGGATTACATTCCTTTTTCTGCCGGTTATCCCAGGCTCAGAAAAAAAGCCCTTGATGGGTTAATGAATTGCCCAGCACACTGAATCATCTGTCTTGTGTTTCTCACTAAATGAGAGGCTTTAACAGATCAGCGCTGAGGTGTTGGGATGTGTGTTTCTAACAAATGGCAAGCTGATGACAATGCCTCAGAGCCTTACAATTCACTACCTGAAGGCAACTCCATGAGAGGGTATTTTCCAAAACATCCCTCATTTCAGCTCTTGTCCATTGGCTGCCAATTCAGAAACTGGATGTAACTGTCTAGTTTTTTTTTTCAAGGGCTGAGTTAGTTACACCAACGTACTGTTTCGTAGTAGCAACTATTAACCTACTTTTATTTCAGGAGTGACCATGGGTATAATACATAGCAGTATCCCCACTTTCTCACCTTGACTTTGCTTTAATTAAGGTGTGCATTGGCAAAACATTTGAAATGCGTTCTCTTTCTGTGAAATGGATGTTTTCCTTTGTCAGATGCCATCTGAAAGCTGAGATCAATCTATAGGTACTGACAAAGATAGTTAAGATGTTAAGTCAAAAACAAACAAACAGAAATTGCCAAATTGTACGTATGGCAGATCCCATTTATGTAAAAATATGTGTAAATATAGTATGTGTTAGTATTTGAGTAGAAGGAATTTGAAACACTATGCACCACATTATTAATAGCTGTGATGTCTGGGGGTGGAATTGCCAGGGCTCTTTACTTTTTAAGACATCTGTATGCTTTGCCTTTTATACCATAAGCATCTGTTACTTTCCAATCTGAAAGAGAATGGGGTGCAAAATAAAGGGACTCCAAAAAATTCAACTGATTTCTTAGTTCTACAATCCAACTAACTGAGTTATCCAAATGCAAACGTAAGAAGCCTACCAATGCAGAATGGACAGTGCATATTGTAAAAGGCAGCACTGTCATATATTAATAAATATTACATATAGGGTATAGGCTTCTCAAGGCAGAGGCAGAGAACAAATGCCAGAAAGAAAGAATTTTCTATAGGTATTTCTCATGAAAAATTAACTGGTTAAAAAAGAAACTTATTTAATCTGCTTGGAGAACTTTTTCAAACTCACAGACTTATTTTGGAAGATTACTTGTTTTAGTTATATAAACTGAATCTTCAGTTTAGGAAAATGTTCAGCAAGAGTATGGCAGATGTTAATCCATAGCATTTAATGGCAAATTGCTGATACAGTTCAATTAATCATATCAGATCTAACATCCTATTTTTCTGTGATTTGTGGGTCATCCCAGTGTGGTATAGTGAAAAGTACATAGGTTTTAGAAATTCCACCTACGTTCAAATCTCCCCTCTGCCACTATACTTCCAATTTGATTTTGGATCAATTACTTAACCCCCTTAAGCCTCAGTTGTCTGAATTAAATGTATTTTGTGATAATAGCTACTTACTAGGCTTGTTATAAGGCTTAAACAAAATAATCTATAAAATGCATTTTATAAACTATAAAATGCTCTAGCATACAGTAGGCACTGAATATTGAGTGAATGAATGAATGAATGAATTAGGGAATATTATTCTAGACTTTTTTTAATGTCCACACAAAATGAGAGAGAAAGAGAGAAAAACAGAGACAGAGAGAGTGAAGAGAGAGAGAGAGAGAAGAAGATAGAGAGAAGAGAACAAAGGAGAAAATTCCTGTTCTTTCAGGTATGGAGTTTCCTAAGAATGAAAGTGACTCATGATTTACAAACGGAAAAGAGTGAATGAACAATAATTGAATGAAGGTCCTAGGTTTGGAATAATGCTGCAAAATTCTGAAATTGCCACACAAATCACACATAATACCTACTATCCTTTAAGGCCATCTCAAATGTCACAGCCATGATGAGGCCTTTCCTAATTTCCCAGGCAGTGGTAGGAGCTTCCTTTACATGCTCCACAGCTGGGCGCTGGAGGTGTCAGCCATGAGCAACTTTGCCTTTCATCACAAAGTGCACTGCTCACAGCCACTTACCAGAGAATTAATGCTGGGATGTTCTTTGCACAAAGGTAACTTTGGATTAGACTTGGGGGGTAGGTGCCTCACCCAAGGTGGCCCATCAAATGAGGTCCTAGCATAAAAAGATTAGCTGGGCCATCAGATTTTCTTTCAGAGTAATGGAAACTAATAGAATCAAAAGAATTTGCTAGTTGGAGGGAGAAGCCCACTTGCAGAGTGAGTTCCCTTAATGACAGTGCCCCAGAATGACAGTTCTGTGACCCAAGTCTACTCTGGGTCTCAGGAAATAGGTAAAGCCGAACATATACTCAAGGATCTCTTAACTTAGTTATCCAACACGGGTGGTTTTGGCGTGTGTAAGCACTTCACGGAGAAGTTTAAAAGCCCAGTTCTTTTAGAAATAAGCTGACCTAGCAGCTTGTTTTTAGCTAATCACCCACTACTTTTCTTTCCTTATCCTACAGCTCTTCCCACTCTCCTGTTTGCCACCTAACATGCCTGTACAGCAATCTAGACACCAGTAACATCTGAAGGACTTCAGAGCCAAACAATTCAGGTATGAGTCTGATGGCCAGTAGAGAGGTAGGGACCAGAGATCTAGCTTTGGAAATTAACAAAACTGCTGATTTAAAATCTGCAAAAGTAGAGGAAGATGCCCAGTAATTGTGAGGGTGGTTAGAAGAGCCTAGAACAAATTCTGCAGATATAAATGCTTAAACACTGGGCAACGGAGAAGGAGGAGGAGGAACTTGTGGAGGAACACTCAGAGAAGAGACCAGTATAGAGAACTGGTAATCCCTTCCCCAGAGGTTTCAGTGGGAAGGTAGAGATAGAATTGAGATTGCAATGTGTTTTGAAATGAAGTTGAGCTAAGGAAGTGGAGCAGTGATTGTTGCTAACCCTTTTAAAGAGATTAGCAGAGGAGGACGTGTCCAGGAAGGCTTGGCACCCTTCAGTGCCCCCTCCCCACCCATGGGCAAGGCTACAGGCATCCTATAAGTGCAGGTTTGACTCTAGCTATTCACATTTTGAGAAATCTTTCTGCTCTGGCTCTCATCCAGCTTTCTAAAACTTTTGGCTCTATTCTTCTGTCCCTCCTTACCGATCCTTTAACCCCCAACCATTTTTTTCCCTCTTTGCCCAGCTCATTTTAGATGGATACAGTGTGTGGCTGTCTCCTTGGTTCTGACTCTTTCTCACCTGGAACACTATCTTCAGTTCCCTTTTTGTTTCATTACTCCCTTCCCATCTGAGCACCCAGACCCTGGCTCCTGGTCTCCCTGAGCCTCCCGTTTTACCAAAGTTTGGAACAGAGTTGGTTCATAAGGAGAAACATAGGGCAGTGATAGAGAAGGATAGAGCCAAAAAGCGTTTCACTCTGAGAGAAACCGGTTAGAGGGGCAAGAAAACCCAGTAGCAGATGTTAAAGGTAGAAGAGGGGAGGAAAGACTGCCGGGACACATTTCCCACAGGTGGAGTGGAAAGGGGTTAAGGACATAGTTGGAGGCCTTGACCAAGGGAAGGGACCTCACCCTGTGAGGCAAGAAGAAAGGAGATGAAAATAAGGATGAGTACAACTAAGCTTGTAGGAGGTAAGGATTCCCCTGAGAGTTAGGAGTATGGAGGTTGGGCAAGAGGTTTGAAGACTTGCGAAGGTTTGGTGGCCCCTCAGGGGAGAGTAAAGTGAATTAAGCAAGGAACAGGATCATGGAGTAGCACTGCAAGACCCACAGAAGCTAAAGACTCAGCACTTGTACCAGTACCTCCTGCACCAGGGTACGATTTTCTCCAGCAGTGCTTTAGCCAGTAAGGGCCATCTCTTATTACCCAGGCTGACCATCAATCCTGGTGGTTAAGACCAGCATTCCCAGGACCTGCCTTAGTTCCAGGCCAGGAGTCAGATGCACTGTCCTTAGGACACTGGAGCAGTCAGAATGGAAGAATTTTTTTTTTTTTTTTTTTTTTTTTTTAGATGGAGTCTGGCTCTGTCGCCCAGGCTGGAGTGCAGTGGCATGATCTCAGCTCATTGCAACTTTTACCTCCTGGGTTCAAGCGAGTCTCCTGCCTCAGTCTCCTGAGTAGCCAGGATTATAGGTGTACACCACCACACCTGGTTAATTTTTCTATTTTTAGTAGAGATACGGTTTCACTATGTTGGCCAGGCTGATCTCAAACCCCTGACCTCAAGTGATCTGCTTGCCTCGGCCTCCCAAAGTGCTGGGATCACAGTGAGCCACTGTGCCTGGCAGAATGGAAGAATCTTAACATCCCATCATCTTATCTGTTCACTCTCTGAACATACGTGAATTTGACAGGAGAACAGGAGACTGTATGGAGGAATTACTATTTTACGTGATCAAGACTAATCTCCCCTCTTGCTGCACACCAGCTCTGTCCTGACTGAAACCTGATGGAGAACCCAGTCCGCTTGCTGGGCTTCTTGCTACAACTAGAAATTCTCATGACCCTTATGACCCAGGCTGCCCATTTCCCAGTAGGGACTGAGCATGTGGCTTTTCTGGTGTCTCTGCCATACAGAACATGACACATTCTTGGGCAGACTGTGCTTCATGTATGGAAGTTTGATGCCAGTGAAGAGTATCGGCTGAGCCATTCGCAAGCTCCAGCAGGGTTAAGACCTTACCAGCCACTGTGCAACAGGGCTCTGGATCCTGGCCCGTGACCTGCCTGGAGAAGTGCTGCTCTGAGTTTCTTTTCCAACAGCCTGGCTGGACACTCCATGATGAGCTGCCTGAGACTGTTCAGGGACTGAGGGCACAGATGCCATGGTTCTCTGGAATGAAGTACCACTCTGTACAAGGGTGCCTTGCTTGGGGAACCCCACCTCTACCATAAAGAAATACCATGTTCTCTCAGCAGAGAAGGAAGCCAGCCAGGACTGAAGGGATCCCACCTCCTTCCTTGCCTGTCCATCTACCTTCCTTGAAATGTTCTGGCACTCTTGTGGTTGCACGGGGCCAAAGGTCCCATAGAGCCTAGGCCCTGTGAGTGCATCAGCTTCACTTTGCTAGGTATTGTATTCTGATCTGGATACACAGCTACCTGTCTACCAGAGTTTATCAGTTCCTTCTTGGGATGATTGAATGCCCCAAATTGGCCTCTGCTAGTCAGGGCAGGGTATCGCAAAGTAATGATCACATTTTTAATAACATGCCCCTTCTGATTCTTGCTGATGCAGGGCCTGGCATGCCTACCAATGCAAGACCTCACCATAACCTGCATCCCCGGTGGGCAGCTGCACGTTGCATGAATTCTGCAAGCACATGAGGCTCAGAATCAGTGAATCAGTGGCCAAACACAGCACTGTTATGCTCAAAAGGCGAAGAAACTTAGCTAAAAGTGGGCTGGACACACACACAACTCTGCCACTTGGATATACTAAGTTCATCTCTCCTACATACGCAGATCCCCTGTGTCACCTGTTTAACCATTTGGTATAAAAGTTAACCCACCTTAGAATAAAATCAAATCTAGAGGTGTAATAAGGAAGGACAAGGATTGTGTGGAGGTGAAAAAAATCACATTTGTGCCTCCACTGTACATTGAGAACATAAAGAAATAAGAAACTCTGTGGAACTTAGCTTTTTATATGCAGAATGAACTCAGTTTCATCTGCACATTCTTGTATATACCTGTACACACACACACATACACACACACACACACACACACACACAGTGAGATAGAGGGAGCATCCTAAAACTTCTGGCACACATAAATGAGTTTAAGTCCTGCAGGATCTTACACACCCAGCACTTTCTGTACATTGATGAGTAACGCGAATGGGATCCTTGGGAGGTTGAGGTCGGGGGTTCACTAGAGGCCAAGAGATCGAGACCAGTCTAGACAACATAGTGAGACTCTGTCTCTCAAAACAAAAAAAAATTAGCCAGGTGTTGTGACGTGTGCCTATAGTCCTAGCTACGCACGAGGCTAAGGCTGGAGGATCAATTGAGCCCAGGAGTTCCAGACTCCAGAGAGCTATAATCACATCCCTGCACTCCAGCCTAGGTGAGAGAGTGAGGCCCTGTCTCAAAATAAAGATAAAATGATATTCTTTTAGTCACAGTCTCAAAGTTCCAAATGCAAAGGACAAAAAACCAAAAAAATAAATGCCAAGTACCCATGCATTCCAAAACAGGGTGCTAGCCCACCTATGCAGAACCTGCCGGCCTAGCCGTCACCGATCTCTATAAAAGAGTGGAGGGAAAGAAGCTGACTGGGAGACAGCGGATGGGGTGACATGGATCCTGCCTTGTCTATGAGAGAAGGGAGTTGGGTCCCTCTTCATCTCAGGCCCAGGGGAAGAGGAGTCAAGGAAATACTCAGCTAATTTGACACATCGTCATGACTGCCTAACTAATTTGTGGGACCCAGCACAAAATGCAAACACGGGGGCCCCTTTTTCAGAAAGTAGGAAAAAAATGGCATTAAAAATACCACATTATTTAAAAGGAAAAAAATTGTGCCATTTTTCTTGAAAACAATTCCTGGTGAAGCAGGCCTTGAGGTCCACTTTGGGCAAAACACAAGGCCCAGGTCCCTCAGGAGTTCAGAGATGAAAAGCAAGTATGTTTTCCGTTAATTGCCTACTGTGCGCCAGGCATTATGGGAAGCATTTTACACGTGTTGTTTGTTTGATCTTCATGACAGCCCTGGTTGTTTCCACAGCAGAATCTACAAGGTCACGTAGATGGTAAGTGGCAGAGACAGATATGGGCCCAGGTGTTACACGTTCTAAAGTCTGGGTTCTTTCTACCAGACTTCATCTTCCCAGGGAAGATGGGAAAGGATAGAATGCTTGCACTTTTGGAGCATCTCCTGGTGCCAGCATTGTGCTTGATGGAGTTGGTCCAGCTGTTTGAGAATGAGCTTCTGTTTCTGGGGGATTCTCTCTAGGCTCCTTAGATATGCCCCTAATCTCCGCTATTCACCATAGTGGCCTGACTGCCAAGCAGAGGAACTGGAATGCCGGTGGAGAAGAAAACAGAAATGTCTCTCATTCTCTCGTACATTCATTTGTTCATTCATGCACATTACTTACCTGAGACTTCCTCTCTTGCATCCCTGATTTCCCAGGGCTATTGTGATTCTGTCTCTCTTTCTTTTAACTTCCTCTTTGTCTAGGGTCAGTGGAATTTAATGAAAAGACAACTGAGAGGTTATGTACATGATGAAAGGAAAATAAATTATTTCAGGATAGCATGCTTTCTGAAATTAGATTTCAATGTATTAAACAAACAAACAAAAAAATGACCTGTCTGGCAAATTATGTTCTTTGTCCAAGAATTATTTTATTACTCAATTCGGCCATAAGGTCCATGTAACTGTGATCAGATAAAACAAAAAGGGTCGTAATTAAGCAGGAGCTGGGCAATGAGGTTGCTGATCCTTGGAATGTGTGTAAATTCATGACTGTATTTGATGCCTTGTCTAAAACGTGGCCTGAAATGCTGGAGATGCAAGTAACCTTGGCAACAGAGCTAGTAAGGAGAATGATGTATTGTGGAATCCAAGGATTTTACAGCTTAACAGTTCATGGTGGTCATTTAGTCCAGTCCCCTTGTTTGAAAGACAAGGAAACTGAGGACCAGAGATGCTGGATAAATTTTCCATAGACACCCAGCTCATTTCTGGTGTGCTTCCCAGCTATAAGCCCAGGGCTTTTCCAGTACATCCTATTATTTTACCTATGGTTTCTTTTCAGAGGTCATATTTGTTTACTTGCTTATTTATATTTAAATGCTTTTGTTTTCATTTTTGTTGCTTTTATTGCAAAGAAATTTACAACCAAAGAATAAGTCTCCCTTTAACTCCTCTCTTTCAGCAGATACATTTTCTCTCCAGTGGAAACCTCTGTTAATAAACTAGTGTATATTCCTCCTGACTTTCTGCATTCACTTACAAGCACATATATTGTTTTCCTTTTCATAAGTGGAAACATATTATTCACATTTTTGAGGCTTGCTTTTTTCATTTAACATTCTACTGTATCACTACAAAGATACCAATCCCATTCTTTTTTAAAATTGAGCTATAATTTACATAATATAAAATCAATCACTTTAAAGAGTACAATTCAATGGTTTTTAGTATACTCAGTATGTTTTGCAACCATCACCATGACCTTAATTCTAGAACATTTCCGTTGCACAGGAGAAGCCCTGGTATTAGTTATGCTTCTTCTGAGAAACAAAACCAATAAGATAGATCTAGATGTAGCTATAGATGCATAGACATGTAGATATATGCAGATGTGCGTAAATATATAGAGATATGTATAAAAGGAAATTTGTAATGAGAGTTGGCTCATGCAATCATACAGGCCAAGAAGTCCTACAATATGTCATCTGAAAGTTAGAGAACCAGGAAGGCCAGTAACATAATTTAGTGTGAGGCCAAACGCTTGAGAACCAGGGAAAGGTTGGAGAGGTGTTGCTAGTGTAAGTCCTAGAGTCTAAAGGTTAAAGGTCCAAGAACCAGGAGCTCCAGTGTTTAAGGATGGGAGAAGATAGATGTCCCAACTCAGAGATGGAGAGAGAAATCACCCTTACTCTGTCTTTGTGGTCTATCCGGGCCCTCAATGGATTGGATGTTGCCCACCCATATTGATGAATGCAGATCCTCTTCCCTCAGTCTACTGATCCAAATGCTACTCTCTTCTGGAAATACCCTCGCAAACACACCCCAAAATAACACACTACCAGAGAACTTGGCATCACTTAACTTAGTCAAGTTGGCAATAACGTTAACCATCACATCCTCTACCTGTTAGTGAGGGAATGTGTTCTCTTTCTGGGTCCACAAGCAGGGGGAGTTTTAAGGGCAAGAACTTCCCAGCACCATGCCCCACTCCCATCTCTCTCCATCTGGGAGATTTAATGGTTTATGTTTGAATTTCACGGGCACGGGAAGAAACTAAGAGTCAGTCACTCCAGTAGAAGTTCTAAGGAACTCCTTTCATTGGCCAGGGGTCTTAGAAAAGGTGGGGGTTCCTCCCAGGTTAAAAGTCCCCTTCCTCCACACCCCTTCAGACTCCATGTTTGGGTCCCCTTCCAGGAACACTCCCTTCGTGGAAGCCATCTTTCTCTCTCCTGGATTTCCCCTCTGGCGTCTCCTTCCACACTCTCTCATGGAAGCCCGTCTTCCCCTCCCAAACTCCATCTTTCTCTCTATTCCCTTCTACTCAGTGTGGAAGCTGCTTTCCTCTCCTGGATTCCATCTTTCTGGGTTCTCTCATTCAGTGTGAGAGTTAGCTGTTTCTTTCTCTCTCCTTCTCCTATTTCTCTGTCTCTTTAAATAAATCACTTTCTACAAACACTTTTGAGTCCGGCATTTACTGCGCACTGCCATGTGGTCCCCTCTCATTCTTGAGAGGGCAGGAGACCAAGAACCTGGAGAAGTAACCTCTCAGGGGAGCTAAGGGCAGCCTGAACCCCTGAACCCCAGTCCCAATTCTCCTTATCTATTCAATCCCATGGCAACCACTAATCTACTTTCTGTCTGTCTAGATTTGCCTGTTCTGGACGTTTTATATAAATGGAATCATGCAATCTGTGGACTTTTGTGTCTGACTTCTTTTACTAAACATAACATTTTCAAGGTTCATCCATATTATAGCACTGAACAGTACTTCATTTCTTTTGATACCTCAATAACATCCATTGTATGTATATACCACATTGTGTTGTGCATCATCAGTTGATGGACATTGGGTTGTTTCTACTTTTCGATTATCATGAATAATGCTACTATGAACATTCTACGTGTTGTTGTGTGGCTGTAAATTTTCAATTCTTTTGGGCTCATTCTTTTGAATTGCTGCATAATATTCTATGATCTGAATTTACCATTTGTAACCATTTCTCCAGTTGATGAACATTTTTATTCACTTTTATCGATTATAAATCATGGTGCAATGACAACCCCCATGAGTAGTTCTCTGAGAGAGACACTATAGTGTAAAGAGAGCATGTTATCTGAATCCCCGCACAGCAACTTTCTAGTTAACTTAAGCAAGTTGCTTATCCTCTCTGTTTCCTCATCTGTAAAATAAGAAAGAAATAGAACTTAACTTTCAGGGAAAATGATTAATATAAATAAAATAGTTAGATGGGTATTGATACATGGCATGTGTTCAGTAAATATTGTTAATATTATATGTAAATGTTTCTATAGATTACTAAAAACAGATGTTTAGGTCGAAGTATTTAAATTTAAAAAATATTGCTGGGCTGGGCGCGGTGACTCACCCCTGTAATCCCAGAACTTTGGGAGGCGGAGGCAGGCAGATCACAAAGTCAGGAGTTCGAGACCAGCCTGACAAACATGGTGAAACCCTGTCTCTATTAAAAATACAAAAATTAGCTGGGCATGGTGGCACGTGCCTGTAGTCCCAGCTACGCAGGAGGCTGAGACGGGAGAATCGCTTGAACCCAGGAGGCAGAGATTTCAGTGAGCTGAGATCGAGCCACTGCACTCCAGCCTGGGTGACAGAGCGAGACTCTGTCTCAAAAAATATATATGCATGCTAATTGCCCTCCAGTAAGGTTATACCAGCAGGAATGAAAATGTCAATTTTCCCACACATTGGCCAATTATGGAAATTATTAAGCTTTTTTTTTTTTCCAGAAACAGGGGCTTGCTTTATTTTCCAGGCTTGAGTGCAGTGGCACAATAATAGCTCAGAGTCTTGCATTCAAGCAATCCTCCTGCCTCAGCCTTGTGATTAGCTGGGACTACACATATTCAGCTTTTTAAATTTTAAATTTTGTCTGTCTAATAGGTAAGAATGGCATCTTGTTACTATGATTTTCATTTCTCTAAATTACAACCGAGGTTAAGTATGTTTTAGTATATTTATTGACTACTTATGTTTCTCTTACTGTGAAATACCTATTTATATCTCAGGCACACTTTTCTACTGATTTGTAGGCTCCATCTGTAGTTACTAACTTTTTGTTATATATTTTGATACCATTTTCTCTTAGTTTGGTTCTTACCTTTTAACTTTTTCCCTTAGAAACAGTTCCTCACAGTGACATGAACTTTGTCCTCATAATCACTCAAGCTCTCAGGCTGATGGAGCAACTGCTATTTTGAGAATTTCTAGTTGCCTTTCTGGAGGGAAGAGACTTCTGGAAGGTCTCTTATTGGCCATTAAAAGCTCAACCTAGAAATGACACAGATTACTTCTGTTCACAACTCATGGGTTAAAACTGGTCATATGGCCCCGCCCAACCACACAGGGATCAGGAAGTATAATCCTAGCCTGAGCCTAGAAGGTGAAAAGCTGGAAATGTTCTGTGGACAGCTTGAGACAGATGGAAACAAGAGAAGAAACGGTGGAGTGGTAACGGAAGTGTTGACATACTCCAAATAATAGGCAAGAAGGCTGTGACCAAGTAATAAAGAATTAATTTCAGTTGTGTTAGTTGTGGCTTCAGGATGGCATTTCATAGGCAATAACTCTGGAACAGGAATCCAAGAAGGGCCATATTTTCTGAAATGTTTCTGAAGCTGATAGAATTCTTAACATTTAAAGAGTGAGCAAAGATTGTTTTTGCTCATCAGCCATTGATTTAATCCTGATGTGAGGAGTTTATATAGATCATCCAAATATTAAGTCACCAAGCCAGAGGGTATTTTGAACACATTTGGGGAATGGCAGAGCTGTCTGTTCTTGACTAAGTGCCTACCCAACCCCCATCCTCTGTAGGCACTCTTAGTATGTGTGTGTGCACTTTGGGGAGAGAAAAATCAATACCTTCTTGGATAGTGGAAATTGAGCTATGTCAAGGCATACGTGCATTGTCTGATAGCATCTTTCTGCCAGGAATCTAATATATTGATCAAATTTCCCTAGCAGGACAGCCGTGCAATATACAATAGCAAGACAGGCTAATGGTAGGAATGTTGGCCATGCATTTCTTTTGAAATAGTTCCTTTGTCTATGGCCATATCACCCTGAACGCACCCGATCTCATCTGAAATAGTTCCTTCACCCTTCCCAAAAAAAACAAAAAAAACCCCAAAGCTTGAGATCTCCATGCAGGGCACTGGCCCTCCTGATGAGTGTCTTAATTTCCTTGCAACTTCTGGCAGAGGTCACGAACGACATGCTCTCCTATCTGTTTCTGTGGTTCACCTGCTCCTCACTGAGGGTGAGAAATGATTTTCTCGGTTGGAACACTCCTGTCAAACACAGTGTTCTGCCCTTTCTCTTGTTTGCCTCCACCTCTTCCTCCCCAGTTCATTTTTATTTTTTTTCAGATGGTTTCACTGTTGTCATCCAGGCTGGAGTGCAGTGGCATGATGATGGCTCACTGCAGCCTTGACCTCCCGGGCTCAAGCAATCCTCCCACCTCTGCTTCTCGTGGAGCTGGGACTACAGGTGGTGCCATCATGCTCAGCTAATTAAAAAAATGTTTTTTCTTTGTAGAGACGGGCTTTCACCATATTGCCCAGGCTGATTTCCAACTCCTGAGCTCAAGCAATCCACCTGCCTCAGCCTCCGAAAGTTCTGGGATTACAGGCGTGAGCCATCGCGCCCAGCCCCTCCCCTCTTCTTTGAAGCAAAGCAACATTTCCTTTTATCCCCAGCAACAGCAGCAAACATGTGGGTGGCTGTTTGGCTGCAGCTCTGTGTAGCTGTAGAGGTTGTCTGCATTGCGCCCGTGCTGTTTTGATTGTTGTTAATAACTTTTGTTTGTTGGTGGTGTTGTCGCTGTTAAAATGATGATGGAGAATAGGAAAAGCGCTCTCTGCCTTGGGGCTTTCAAACATGCTCGTTCCTATCTCAGAATGATGACACAGAAGCACAAGGGGCACTGGCTGACACTGTTCATTGATGATAGGCCTGCCTTCAGCTGCTAAAGAGGAAGTGACATGGAGAAGCAGAAAGGAGGATGTGCCTGTATTTTTAAATAAACTGCCTTGTGATGCAGGAGGCCTGTGAAACATTTGAGATATTGAACCCTAGATAAATGGAAAATTACTCACATGATTTTGTATTTTTTTCCCCTAATGACTCTAGTAATCCGAAGGAAGATTATTCCAGTTAAATGACTCATCTAAAACATGTTTTTTGACTGTATCTTGGGCAAAGATGAATCTATTCAGAGATAACAATTTATTATTTAACGTTTTGACAGGTCTGCAAAGTACAAGTAATTGAGTCCAAATAAAGAACTGTGCTATTTTTAATGACTTCTAGATGTTCTTGGCAGAACCAGGGCCAGGTTTTGTTAGAGGAAAGAACAGGTTTATGGTTTTTTCCTTCAGGTTTTCACATAAGATTTGATAATCAAAATAATATTTTAAAGGAAAAGTCAAGAAGCAGCCCTGGCAGTGTTTATGAAAATATGATGAAAGGGTTAGCAAGGAAAAAAAAGAGTAATGTGAATCTAACTGTACCCCGGAACTAGACCTAGATGCATCTATTAAAAGAGAACACACTGGAATGCTTTTATTGCTTCATTTCTATTAGTGCATAGATTGTTAGAGCATTTTAACATTATGATAGCCTTTCCCTTTTTCTGTAACAAAGGCATCCCATCCTTTATAGATGAAAAATAGAAAAATAATTGAACTTTATCATTCAAATGTACAACAAATCTTATATAGGATTTTAATATTTTTACCATGTTTTCAAACATTTCAAAGCTGTAATTTTACTTGATAAGCGTGCATTATTATCAGGTAGGCAGGCGTGGTTATCATTCCTGTTTTATTAAGGAGGCAATGAAGACGAAGGTCGCATAGCAAAGTAACAATAAAATTGGAACACACTTCTTTAGACCAAAAATTAACCATATTTTTAGGCACAAACTTATCTTCATTTTCTTTCTTTACCCTGGCACTGAGTTTAAGCCCATTAGTCTTTGCAAAGTTTTGTTTGATGTATAATTTTTAAAATCTTCCTTCTGAAGGAGTTACAAATGAGAGTTTTGTTCCCTTTGTGGTGAAAACTGATATTATATTGCACTTTAAAGGCGCAAAAGGAGTGAATTGGCCCAATTTTGCCTTATACCACTTTCCAGTACCTTCACTTGGAGTGACTTACACTGTGGTTAATTGCAGTTACAATGAAGAAATTAATATGGGAATGTCATAATAATTGAATCTATAATTGAATACATAATTTCAAAATAAGAGCTTGAGTAATAATACCATTGTGTAACAATCTGATTTCCATCCCTCTTATTTTTCCTATATTATACAGTTTAGTTCTTTACTATCGTATGTGTTTCATGTTTGTGTGGTTTTACCAACACATCATAAGTAAATTGAATGTAGGACTTCTCATTTCTTTTGTGATCCTACATCTAAAAGATTTTAGTCTTTAGACTCCTCTTGAAATTTTCTCCATTTAAAATGGAGAAATAGTTCATGCTCTCTCATCTAAGTAGGAGTTAAAATCTAAAAAATAAATAAATAAAATAGTTCATCCTCTATTATTGCTGTAATTATTATTATTGTTATTTATTTTAGTATTATAGTATTTATAATACTATATTATTATTATTTATTTTTGAGACAGAGTTTCACCCTTGTTGCCCAGGCTGGAGTGCAGTGGCATGATCTTGGCTCACTTTAACCTCTGCCTCCTGGGCTCAGGTGATTCTCCAGCCTCAGCCTCCCAAGTAGCTGGGATTACAGGCCTGTACCACCATGCCTGGCTAATTTTGTATTTTTAGTAGAGACAGGGTTTCACCGTGTTGGACAGGCTGGTCTTGAACTCCTGACCTCAGGTGATCTGCCTGCCTGCCTCAGCCTCCCAAAGTGCTTGAAATTACAGGGTTTTTTTTTTTCTCCTTTTTTTTTTTTAGACAGAGTCTGGCTCTGTCACCCAGGCTGGAGTACTCAGCTCACTACAACCTCCTCCTCCCGGGTTCAAGCGATTCTCCTGCTTCAGCCTCTGGAGTAGCTGAGATTACAGACGCCCACCACCACACCTGGCTAATTTTTTGTATTTTTAGTAGAGATGGGGTTTCACCACATTGGCCAGACTGGTTTTGAACTCCTGACCGCAGGTGATCTGCCTGCCTTGGCCCCCCAAAGTGCTGGGATTACAGGCATGAGCCACCAGCCTGGCATGAATACTATGAATTTATTGTCTGCCTTTCATGTTGATTTTATTATGCTCTGAAATTTTCCATGCTCATTCATTCATTCATTTCTTCATTTATACATCTAGTACAGCAAGCATGTATTGTACTTCCATAATACTTACCATATTATGTTGTAACTATCTGTTTCTCCTTCTAGATTCAAACTGTATGGAACAGAGACTGTGGGTCTATAATCTTTTCATTTGAGGAAGTACCTGGTAGATCACAGGTGCACAATGAATGTATTTTGATAAATGGCATCTAGTAAAATGCCATGTACCTGACAGGTAACGATTGAATGCTATCTACTGGTGAAGACAACACTGCTTTTTTTACTTTCTGTTGTAATCATTTTTCTCATAAAAGTTTGAAACATTTGAAAGAATAAAACTCTACCTTTTGACTGGAATTTGAAATTGCATTACCATGCAAGATCCTATTTAGATAAAACAAACAAGTAACCTATTTGGGAGGCGGGTGAATATTGAATGCTCCTGAAGCAGTAAATATTTTATCAATATGCATGATTTTTCAGTGGAGTGATACATGCATGTCATAATGGCAAGAAACCTTAGGTAGGGATCGATATATACTAAATTTTAAATCCTACTAGAATAAACAGAAAATGATGAAAAAAGCAGTGGATAATTATTTCTGTAATCTGAAATTCTACCTCTGGTTAAACTGAGAAGCCTTTTCAAAATCATCGGAACTGTAATAACATGCCACTAAATGCTTCTGCTTGTTCAATTTTTCATTTGCAAAGGTAATCCGTGCTTTAAAACCTGGAAACCTTTGAAATATGCATCAGGCAGGAGGTCAGTGTGGAGATTGCCTTGAGGTCAGGGCTTTCAGTTCCTTGGTTGCTGAGTCTGAGGTTTTTGCCAAAGGCCATGAAATATCCCTTCATTAACGGGTTCTTGGCAGCAAATATAATTAAGAACTAGCCATAGATCAGAATGTCGTAAAGGGATAAATATCTCCTGTGGTGTGAAAATAGGACCAAAGATGCTGATCTTATGACGAGAGTCCTATACAATCATCACCCTATAGTTGGTAGGGATTTGATTTAACGAAATGGTTTGGAATAAAGCAGCTTTGTAACGGTGGTGGTTTCTGACACATAGCACAATCTCTTGTGGTTCTGGCCTGCATACAGCGCAGCGGCTTGACTCCACACGTTGGCAATTGCTCTTTTACCAAAGCCCTTCCCCAGGGACTCTCATGGCAGGCCAGTTAGATGCATGTTTGTACAGGTGGTAAATCGGCTGATTTCCCTGGAAGTTATCCTCTTCTGTTTCCAGTTTTTCCGTAGAGGGTCACTCAAGGGTGCTAAGAAATTTACTCCCCCTTGAAGGCTGAGCCTGTTGTCGCTACCGCTGCCAAAACACAGCCTCAAAGAGACAATGATTTGAACCTGGTTTGCTGACTGCTGTCTCTAGACTCCCTGGCACCACTCAGTTTGGGAAAGAAAAAAATATACCTGGTAGCATTCAAGTCTAAAATTGTAATGAAGTTACGGTATCCAGATGTATCTTTTTAAAGGGATTAACCCAGTGTTCCCGGAAGCCTTTTTAGGATAATAAATATACTTTCTCCAAAGGAGACAGGAATAGGAAATCTTTTATTGTGCTCATAGAGGTTAGATTTTTTTTGATAATCAGACCCTTTTCGAGTAGGGAGGAGGTAGCTGTTTGTGTTATATAAATACACCCAAGTAGACCTTTGTTTTCACCTGGGTCATTAGTGCGTGATTCTCTTATGCCAAGGTCCCGTAAGCATACCAATTACACTTTGCTGAAGTCTGCTGTAACACGGTTGGATGGTGTGTTTAAAAGAAAACTTCAGAACCATCTTGGGCTGGGAAGGAGGGATTTTGAAATGTTAATATTTGCCTTTGCAAGATTATATACTGCTGATAACCCCTCAGTTCTATATTGCTGATATCATGTAACTCTCTCCTCTTTTGGCTCACAGTACAGACTCGAACCATTTGCCAAAACCTCTTTTCACACCCTTGACACTAGTCAAACTGGATTCCTTGCCATTTCTGGAACACAATATCAAATAAATATTTATCAAGTCCATGTTACGTGCCAGGTATGATATTATGTGTTCTATATACACAGAAGTTCTTCAATGTGATTAGTTATTATTCATTCTTATATTCAATCAAAAAATGCTTAATGAGTACCTACTATCTATCAGGTGTATGCTAAGAAGTGAGGGTGTGGCTACAAATAGAGCAGACATGTTTCCTGTCCTCATGGAACTGACAGTGTAGCAGAGGAGATAGATATTTAATAATATCATAATATGGAGGATGGGAAGATACAAGACAGAGCAAGGAGGTCTTACGCTGAGGAAGGGATGTTTACACTGAGTCAGGAAGGAATTATAGGAATCCGCCAAATATAAAGGATGGTGGTGAATGCCGGGCTTGAGGGAAGAGTCTAGAGGTATGCACGCAAGATTAGAGAACAGAACAGGGGCTGGACGGCACGGCCAGCACCCTTGGTTCAAATCCTGGCTTACCACTACTTTTCTTGTGCTTTGGGTAAATCACTTAACTTCTGTGCCTCCATTTCCTTATCGTCAAATGGGGATAGCAACAGTACTAATCTCATTGTTGTCCTGATAAATCAGTGGCTATACGCCGAGTTCACAGTAAGCGTTACGTGAATGTTATTATTTTAACAAGGAAGTGACAGTATTTTGAGTTACTCTCTAGCCTAGAGTGTAGCATGTAAGAAGTACAAAGCAGAGTAAGAGGTGAGGCTAGAAAAGCTCATAGAGCTTGGACTATGAGGGACCCAGCCTGGAGAGGGGTCTTGTAAACATGTGAGGGATTTTCTTGATTGGTACAGCAGTAGAAAATCACTGAAACAATTTAAGCAGGACAGTGACACAATGAGGCTTGCATGGGCCAAGCTGGTGGCCATGGAGAGGAGCCAAAGTGTGTGGCTTGGCAAACTGTCTAGGAGGTAGACTTAACATTTGCTTATGGATTGAAAGTGTGAATGAGGAAGAGGGAAGAATAAAAATGACTACCTGGACTAGAAAAGGGCCAGAGTGCTTTTGTGTCCAAATAACAGAGAGAAATCCAGGAGAGCTGTGGATACATGCAGGTTGATAGGTTTAGTGGTGAGAGTTGACGGATATTTTTTTTAAGGTCTTGTCTTTGTTCAGTGCTAGGAATACCCTGCTGGATGTGAGCTGAGAAATGGGGGTGGGAGAGGTTTGAGGAACCACAATTTGGAATATATCATAGTGAATAGGAGAGGGCGTTTACTACAGAAACCAGGGCAGGGTAAAGAACTCTGATGAGGTTGATGATATTTACTTTTTAGTGGCACCAGACTGCCTAGGTGTGAGATTTTCTCAGCAGCTTTCGGCAGATCTTAGATGCAGAGGAGATGAGCAGCTGAGAGCTCAAGGATCAGGATAATCAGATGATAATATTACTGACATTATCCAACATACACTGAAGCTTTACTAGGTGCCAGTTACTGTTAAGAGCTTTACATACATTATCTCATTTAGTTAGATGTAGGCTGGTCTTAAAGTTGCATGAAGGTCAGGTGCTGTGGTTCATGCCTGTAATCCCAGCACTTTGGGAGGCCAAGGTGGGTACATCACAAGGTCAGGAGATCGAGACCATCTGGCTAACATGGTGAAACCATGTCTCTACTAAAAATACAAAAAATTAGCCGGGCCTGGTGGCACGTGCCTGTAGTCCCAGCTACTTGGGAGGCTGAAGCAGGATAATCACTTGAACCCAGGAGATGGAGGTTGCAGTGAGCTGAGATCGCACCATTGCACTCCAGCCTGGGCAACAGAGTGAGACTCTGTCTCAAAAAAAAAAGTTGCATGAAATGTACTAGTTAGTGGCACATTGACCAAATTCAAGTCAGCAAATAAAAGCTTAGCTCTTTGTCATGTTTATTTTTATGGTTTTATAGGTAAATTGTGTTTCTGTGGCTTCACAAATCTGTGAGGGAAAATTAGGGTCAAAATGACAGGAATGAAACAGCATCTCCCTGGCTCTGTCCTATTCACTCTGAAAAACTCTCCTCCTGAAATTCCGTGTTAGTTCCCCAAGGCCTCTGAAGCAAAGCACCACAAACCCGGTGGCTTAAACCAACAGGAAGTGATTGTCTCACCGTTCTGGAGGTTGGTCTGAAATCCAGTTGTGAGCAGGGCCACGTTCCCTCTGAACCCTGCAGAGGAGGCCCATCCTTGCCTCTTCTAGCATCTGGTGGTGGTCACCAGTCCTCGGCACCCCTTGGCTTGCAGCTTCCTCATTCCCGTCTCTGCCTCTGTAGTCACGTGACATCGTCTGTGCATCTCTGCCTTCATATGGCATTTTCATCATCTTTTTTTTTTTCTTTGAGACGGAGTCTCACTCTGTCACCCAGGTTGGAGTGCAGTGGCACAATCTCAGCTCACTGCAACCTCCGCCTCCCAGGTTCGAGCGATTCTCCTGCCTCAGCCTCCCAAGTAGCTGGGACTACAGGCACCCACCACCACAACAAGCCCTTCATTTTCATCTTCTTATAAGGACACCAGTAATATTGAACTAGGGTCCAACCTAATGGACTCCTCTTAACTTGTTTACACCTGCAATGACCTCGTTTCCAAATACAGTCACATTCTGAGGTACTGGCAGTTAGGCCTCTAATATGTCTTTCCAGGGCACATGCTTCAACCCATAATAAATTCCTTCCAATTAGTTCTGAAAGTGCCCAGGAGTGCTCCTGGGTGGTCATGAGCTAGTATTCTTTGTTTCAGCATGCATTTCTCCTCTCCTGTTTTGGTTTGTTACAGCGCTGTCTCTCATGCTGCTGTCAAGGTCAATGTACTGCTGCAAATGCTTCCAAAGCTGCAAAGAAGCATCAGAGGGACAATGCTCACCAAAGGTACCAGGGTCTCCCTGATGCTATTGCAGCCTGGTCTCCTGTCCTTTGCCTTCTCTGATCCAAGCTTTCTGCTGCGTCAGTTCCGAGTTCTCACATGCTCCACATGGCAACCCGCCCTCCTTCTTGTAGTCCCCAGTCATTTTATATATTGCAAAGTAGTGCTCTACACTATGCTTTGTTTTTGTCCACTCCTCTGATTGTCCCTAAGCTCCATGGGACTAGGGGACAATCAGAATGACAGATGCTGTCTGGGGCTTAATTATCCCTCCTGCTGATACTGACCTTGAATCAAACTCATGAGCCTCACCTCTCTTTCCCCTGCTCTGATGGTTATTACGGGGCCTCTTGGTTCAAATAAACTTCTGCTACACCCAGACATGTCCTGAAATATTAACAGGAATCCTAGGGGGAATGCAGCTTAGCTTCTCAAGCCAAGACTATGGCTTCCTATGATATATTTAAATTAATTACATCACAAAATATTTATCCACAGCCTGAGGCTATTGGGTTGGGCTATCTACTGGGACTGCTGCTGAAGATATAAAATATTATCTTCTGCCCAAGTAGAAAGGGCTTTCTCTATGCCCCTCACATTTAATGTCTACTCTCCTTCTCTTTCCAAGCCTGCTGAATAAACTGAGATGTTTGATTTCAGTCCACAGCCCCTTCTAGTCAATGATAGCCTCTCATTGCGTGTAATACAACCATGCCTGGTAATATTCAGCTATAGCACATCTTGCTTTCTTTTTCTTATGAGAGCTCCTATCATTAAAGTAATGATAAATGTTTGTACCTAATCCTCACTACGATAATTTACACCTTCACCACAATAAGAAAAGCGTTGACTGTCATTATATCTGGGTATCTTTGATCCTAACCTACCTCTAGGTGTGATACCTTTCTTCCCACTCAAAATATTAACCTAAAGTTAGTTAACCAATTAATTAACCAACAAATATTTATTAGGCGTTTTTTATGTGTTCTACATTAGCAGAAAACAGACAAAGGAAATTACTTTTTTGGTCATTATTAAGCTCTTCAAACCCTTTGCTAAGTCATCCATTCTAGAAACACTGAGTACCTACTCTGCATCTAAGAGGTAGAATAGAAGCCAACAGAAGCAAAACAAACAAAATCTCTACCTTCGAAGAATCCGTCATCCAGGTGGAGGACCCAGACCTTAACAATTTTACAAATGATATATATCCACAAACTGTAATAAGAACAGTAAAAGAAATGCATAGGGTCCTGTGTACAATAGGGAGAACCGGAGTTAGAACAGGCATGGATAGTCAGTAATAGCTAAGTTGAAGTTTGAAGGTTGTGCAAGAAGAAAGGAAGGAGAACATCTCATGCAGAAAAGTAACACCTGCAAAAGACCTGACACAGGTAAGAGCTTGGTAGTTGGGTGTGGTGGCTCATGACTGTAATCCCAGTGTGTTGAGAGGCTGAAGCAGGAGGATCACTTGTAGTCAGGAGTTTGGGACCAGCCTGGGCAACATAGTGAGACCTTGTCTCTACCAAAAAAAAATTTTTTTTTAAATTAGCTGAGTGTGATGGCATGCACCTATAGTCCCAAGTACTTGGGAGGCTTAGGCAGAAGGATTCCTTGAGCCCAGTAGTTTGAGCTTACAGTGAGCTATGATCGTGGCACTGCACTCCAGCCAGTGACAGAGCAGAACCCTGTCTCAAAAAAGAAAAAAGAAAAGAGCTTGATGCCTCAAAAAAAGACCAGTGAAACCTGAGCACAGTGGAAACACAGGAGTTGGGTGGAAAAAGGTGACAGAGACCAAGAACAAGAGCCAGATTCTCTGTGGCCATGGTAAGTGCTGTGCCTTGAATATGTCCCCCAAATGTTCATGTGTTGAAAACTTAATCCCCGATGCAACAGTGTTAAGAGGTGAGAACTAAAAAGAGGCAATTGGGTCATCAGGTCACAGCCTTCATGAATGGATTAATGTCACTATTGTGAGAGCAGGTTAGTCATCACAAGAATGGGTTGTTGCAAAATGAGTCCAGCCCGTGCTGCCTTTCTCTTCATATGTGCTCACATCCACCTTCTGCCACTGGGATTACTCTCTCCAGATGCCAGCAGCATGATCTTGGACTTCCAAGCCTCCAAAATCATGATCTAAATAAACTTCTGTTCTTTATACATTACCCAGACTGTGATATTCCATTATAGCAGCACAAAATGGACTAAGACAGAAAATGGGTACCATAAATGGAGTTGCTGCTATAATGGACACCTGAAAATGTGGAAAGGGCTTTGAAACCAGATAATGGGTAGAAGCTGGAAGACTTTAGACAGGCAGGATAGGAAAAGACTAGGTTGTCATGAACAGAGCATTAAGCATGTTCCAGGTGAGGGCTCAGAAAAGAAGACTAGGTCCTACAACAAAGCCACAAAAAAAAAAAAAAAGAAAGAAAAGAAAAGACTAGGGAAAGTATGGAACTTCTTAGACATGACTTAAGTGGTTGTGACCAGAATGTTGGCAGAAAAATGGACAGTAAAGGCCATTCTGATGAAGTCTCTGGTGGAAATGATCTGATGAGGTCTCGGTTGGAGGCGAGGAGCTGGAGTACAGGCCATCCTTGTTTTAGAGCAGCGAAGGCCTTGGCTGAATTGTATGCATTACCTAGGACTTTATGGAATGCAGAATTTAAGAGCAATGAGCTGAGATATATGGCAGAAGAAATACCTAAGCAGCAAAGCATTCAGGCTGCTGTGTGGCTGCTTTGAACTGCGCACAGTGAGATGTGAGTCCAAACATATGACTTAAAGACCTAATTTATAATTAAAAGAGAAGGAGAATGAAAAGATTTGGAAAATTTGCAGATTGGCCATGTAAAGAGTGAAAAAGTATGTTCTCGACCCTTTGCTAAAGAATTGATTGAGATAGAAGGGAGCCAGAGGCTACTCATAAGACAATGGGAGAAAGACCCCCAAAGGCATTTCAGAGATCTCTCAGGATCCCCCAGATCACAGACCCAAAAATCTGGGAGGTCATAGACCCTCAAATCGCCATGCTTATTACTCCTGGAAAAAATAAAGGCATGTATTGAAGAATCCATTCATGTTGCTATGTGGGGCCTACTGTGTTAAGTGCTGTTAAGAGTGAATAACATAGGCATGATTCCTATCCCTCAGGAGCTAGCTGCAATTTGGGAAAGGTTATTTCTCCAACTTTAAAGATTTAAGTGTTGGCAGAAAATAGTGATTCTTCTTCTTTGATCAAAACATCTGTGAGACTCATAAAAGACAAAGCCATGTCAAAGGGAGGTACATAATGGCCTACAGCAATTTTCATAGCCTGAATAGAAAGCAAAAAGCTCTTTTAAGTAACCTAAACAAATAATCTAAACCACTATTCCCTAATCATTTTGATTCAATAACAAAATAGCCATGCCTTATGCCTTTTCATTGTTTGTTTTGTTTGCTTTGCTTTTTGGTCAGCGCTTAGGTGCAGATAACAGAAAACCACTCTAGCAATTTTAATCAGGAAGGGCTAAAAGTGGGGAATGAAGTGCTTACAAATTCATTAGAAGGGCTGGAGGAGTGGACTGCTGTCTGAGAAATCAGAAAGACCCTAGGGAAATTCCTGGATCCCAGGGGATGTTCATTTGTGACATGGTAAAAAGCCCCATAAACTGCATACCTCAACCATACCTCGGCTTTTTGTTGAAACTGCTCTCTGTGCTAATGTGACAGGCAAGCAGTCCAAACCCACGCCATCTTGGCTCCTGCACCTTGTAATAGGTAAGTAAGGTCTGTAATTCCCATTCACTACCCAGACAATGTGTAAACTAACGCTTATCTTGACTTCTGTAAACCACTTAAGTAACAATCGGAGTGACAAAAGTCCCCTGGCCCTTGGAATGTCCGGGGCCCTTCACCGTCATCTCCGCCCAGGAGGTGATTTATAGAATTCACTAGCCCTTGGAATGTCTGAAGCCCCTCATCCCCATCCCCGCTCCCCATCCTCACCCCCGAGGTGGTTTTAGGGGTAAAAACCCTCCTTTCGGGGCCACGGGTTGGAGAGCCGCGAGTCCTCCGTGGCCGCCGGCAATAAAGACCCTGCAATTTGGCCTACTTTTGTCTTGGTGTTGACTTTCTATGCTCGGTTCAGTACAACACATTCCTATTCTAGTTTGCTCACAATGCCACTTTCATATCTTATAACCTGAGGTGTAACTTAAAAAGTTGACTACCTCTAACACAGTAATATAAAATGCTAGAGAAAGAGGAAAAACTAAACAAAGGAAATTCGTTACTGTATTCATGACAAAACAAGGAAGAAACCTGGGGTAGCTAGGACAGACCATATTTCTGCGTCTGGTCCCAAGACCATAGTTGATATTTTTGACTTCCTTCTACTTCCAGCTCATGTTCCTTTTTCACCCTTAGTCAGCACCTTGGCTAGTCATGCTACTTCACCTGATGCAGTAACTCAAACTTTCATTTGAAGAGGTCTGAACCCTGGCTGATCCTGCCTGTCGAGCCTCTATGTGGAAGCCATCTTTTTCTCATTATTAAGCCTTCTAAGTCAGCAGAGAGCCAAGAGCCGCAAGAAACAGGTACAAAACCTTTGTGGCTGGGTCCTTATATGAAATAATGGAAGGTGATACTACCACTCCTCGGTTTCTAGACTCCTGCCGTTTTACTGGGAGAAGCAACACTGTGTGTTGGCTATTGGTTAGAGCATTATCTCGTTCTACAGCACAGCACCCCAATTTATCAGGCTGGTATTGACTAGCTGGTACCATACTTGAGTCTCCAGTAGGTTACTCTACCATTTTGTAAGGGTATGTGCTTGTAGGTGATGGGACACATGGTGAGACCAGTGAAATCCATAGACATCTCTTTCTCTCACTTCTTTAGTAGAAGCAATGCTGAATAGGACACTGTTTCTGTGGTGGTGAATAAAGGTGTTCACGGTCAGTATTGCTGGCAGAAACACAGCTAAAAGAAAAGTCTAATATACGTCTATAGTGAGTATCTATTCCAGTGATGATAAATTACTGTCTCTTTCCTTCACCCCCATGATGGAAAGAAATGGATGTAATTAACCTGCCACCATATATTTGACTGATTGATCTACTTTTACTTTGAATATGGTATTGTATTAGGGACTCAGTGTTGGTTTCTGTCACCATCAGGTTAAACAATCAGCCGTTGCCAAACAGCCTTGGTGAAGGAAGGCAATAGTTTTGAGCCCTTGCTTATCCTCCGTCTCTGTTACTACGGCTACATTATCCATGAGCCCATTGACTAAGCTCCAGGGTGGCTGGGGTAAGAGGCTAACTGACATCTATAGACAATAATTTTGTGTATGTGATTATTGCATATCTCTTCGGCAATAGCCGTGGGCAAAATTCTTAGTCCCTAAAACCCATTCAGGGTTTTCAGCTACAAATAGGAAAATGTGACTCCCGTTAATTTAAGCAGAAACAGATTTGGTTGGATGGCTTTGGGTAGCTCTCAGTATGAATATGAAGGTAGGTAAATGACTCTAGGGAAAGGCAAGCCGAAGAAAGTTTTATAGTTAAGAACAGAACAGGGACATGCCAGAGGAACTCAGGTTAGGACCTTGACTTTGGTAGTCTAACTTGGGACACTACTGCCATTTTCACTGCTGGACTCTTTTCTTCTGAGATGGAGTGTCACTCTGTTGCCCAGGCTAGAGTGCAGTGGCACAATCTCGGCTCACTGCAAACTCTGCCTCCCGAGTTCAAGCGATTCTCCTGCCTCAGCCTCCCGAGTAGCTGGGATTACAGGCGTGTGCCACCATGCCCAGCTATTTTTGTATTTTTAGTAGACACAGGGTTTCATCGTGTTGGCCAGGCTGGTCTTGAAATCCTGACTTCAAGTGATCCACCCACCTTGGCCTCCCAAAGTGCTGGGATTACAGGCGTGAACCACTGCACCTGGCCACTGCTGGACTCTTAAATCTGCTGCAACCTCTGAGAACGTTCTCTGCCTATTGCTGTCATTGAGTACTTACACATGAGGGAAAATCCCTGACAGGAGCATCTGTCTGGCCAAATCTCAGCCACATGCTTCTCGTCAAGGAATTGGGATAGGGACATACGCTCATTTTAGGTGTAGTGAACTTGGATCTTGCCTCCCAATAAGACTTAAGAGTTGGGGGAATCCTTCCATCAAGGAAAAATTCAGATAGGCAAAACCTGACAGATGTGTGCCATACCCTCTAAGCCTCAGTTTTCTCATCTGTGCAATGGAAACAACAATACCCTTTTAAAATCTTTGTCCTTTGCTATGGTATGTTATCTGAATATCCTTTTTATCCTTATCTATTGCCATGAAGATTAAATTAAATAATGCTTGTAAAATGCAATAAATCTTAGTTTTTATTATTACCTCAATGTCTTTATCTCCTTGTCCTGAAGTGATTTCTGTAATTTCTAACCTTGGATCAATTCAACCATCTTTCCCCTTAATTTCTGCTCTGGATCGCTGGAATAACCAGCCAAACCATCCCAGTTGTGTCTACTACAAATGATTGACTTCCAACCACAAGGGGCCCTCAGTGCTGCTTGCATACCTCCTGCCCAACTCTGTTCCCACTTCCCGGAACCAGTGGATTAACTTGTCTTCTTCAGAGAGGAAAGACAGACTTTACACATAAACTGCCTTCAGTTCTCTCCCATCCACCTACCAACTCATGTATATTTGCCCTAATTATTGCTATCATCCCCACTCCCAGGTCTCAAGTGATGTCAGGTGTCTCCTCCTTTTAAGGGCCAATCTCTCCCTCTGTCTGGGCTATTTTGCCTTCTCTGGGCCTTTGCTTGGGCTTCCTTCCTTGGATTTTTTTTTTTGAGATGGAGTCTGGGTCTGCCACCCAGGCTGGGGTGCAGTGGCATGATCCCGGCTCATTGCAACCTCTACCTCCCGGGTTCAAGTGATTCTCGTGCCTCAGCCTCCCAAGTAGCTGGGATTACAGGCACACACCACCATGCCCAGCTAATTTTTGTATTTTAGTAGAGACAGGATTTTGCCATGTTGGCCTTGCTGGTCTCAGACTCCTGACCTCAAGCAATCCACCCACCTTGGCCTCCCAAAGTGAAAGAATTACAGGAACGAGCCAGCACACCCAGCCTGGATTTTGTATATCTCTTAGTCAACTGGTTCTTCTCTGTGGCTTGCAGTATCAATTGCTGCACAGACACTTTGTGACGCTTATTGGATACCACTGTTCTGGGGTTATTAAAATAGAACCCTTACTGTTTTTGTAGATTTGATCAAGGTACCTTGTAAAAATTAAAGGCAACATAGAAAAGTGAAAGGAGTAAAAATCACTTGAAATCTCTAACTCAGAGGTAACCATTCTGAGCACCATTCTTGATATGGTCTCCCTGTTCTAATCCATGTGTATTTTATGTCTGGTTTTACATAGAGAAAATGTATATCCTCTTTCTTTCCTGTATAATTTTTTTTTCTCTTTTCACAGAATCATTCCCATCAGAATATATACATCCCGTTGTTTCTCCCATTTTAAAAAACACCCTCTTTTATTTGATTATAATCTACATATCACCTTATTATCTTCTCCCTTTTATGGAAACGTTTCCTGAATGATGAATTTCACTGCATGGATTTCATCTCCTCCAGTCTCCTTTGTGAATTTCTCCTCATCTTCCCAATCTTTAAGCATTGCCTAGGGATCTGTCTTACCAACCTCTTCTCTTTTTGTGAACTCCTGGCCTCACATGATCCTTTCACCTTGGCCTCCCAAAGTGCTGGGATTACAGGTGTGAGCCATTGTGCCCAGTCCCTCTTCTCTTTTCTGTCTACACTCACTCCCTGGGTGATCTCATGGAGTTTCGTGGTTTTAAATACTATTCTTATTCTGTTGACTCATACATCTATATTTCTATCCAGGGCTTCTCTGCTGACCTCAAGATGTCAAGTTGCCTATTGGACATTTCCACCTGCATGTTTAACAGGTATCCTCAAAGTAACACACTCGAAACTGAATTCTCGAGTTCCTTCCTCCACTCCAAATCCACTTCTTCTGCAATATTCCCAACCTTATTTTTCTGGTCATTCGGACAAAAGATCTTGGAGTCATCTTTAATGCCTCTCTTTTTTTCATATCCCCCAGCAAATCTGCCAACAAATCCAGTTTAATCTACCTTCAAGATATATTGAATTTCCAACTGTTTTTTTTTTTTCACCTCTGTTGCTTACCCTCTGATCCAAACCATCATCATCTCTTCCTTGGATGATTTCAATAGCATCATTACACTCCCTGTATTGTGGGTGGACAGTATTTCCCCAAAAAGATAAATAGAAATCCTCATCCTTGGTATCTCTGAACGTGATCTTATTCAGAAAAAGGGTGTTTGTCAATGTAATCAAGTTGAGATGAAGTCAGACTGGATTAGAGTGAGTTCTACTCCAATAAGACTGATGCCTTTATAAGAAGAGAAAACAGACACGAGGAGAGAGAACAGCATGTGAAGATGCCGAGACACATGCAGGGAGAACAGCATGTGACGGTGGAGGCAGAGGCTGGAGTTACGGGGCTGCAAGCCAAGGAATGCCACGCATTGCCAGTGACAATAGAAGCTAAGTGAAAGGCGTGGAATGGAGTCTTCGCTAGAGTCTGTGAGAAAGCAGAAGCCTGCCGAAACCTTGATTTTTAGACTTCTGGCTTCCAGAACTGTGAGAGAATACATTTCTGTTGTTTTAAGTTCCCAGTTTGGGGTAATTTGTTATGGTAGCCCTAGGAAGCCTAATATACCCTGCTTCTTCCTTCTCTCCTCGAAGACTATTTTTCACATAGCCAAAAAAGGGTATGATTTATCTCATTAAGGATATCACTCAAATACCTTCATTTCCTCAAAAGGTTAAGCATAGAATTCCCATATGATTCAACAATTCCACTGCTGGATATATGCCCCAAAAAACTGAACACAGGGACTCAAACAGATATTGGGTTGACAAGTCTATTGTATTTCAAAACTGAACTAGGTCCCATATAATTCTGAGTACGAGCTGTACTGAAAATATGATATTTACTCCTGAGGCAACCTAGCTTATTCCGTTTCAATGGGAGATATTGCCTAAGATTTGATCTCTCCGCAGGTCAGTTCTTCACCTTTCAGCATGATCACCAGTCTTGTTTTTTCAAGCAACAATTTGACTTTATCACACATAATTCTAAGTTTTAGAACAGTTACTTTGCGGTAAGTATAACTCTTCCAGAACTTAGCATTATGTGTGATAAATATAAAGTGTTCTGACTCAGCACTTATGAATTTCTAGATAAATTGCCGAGTATACTATTAAGTCCTCATTCCTGGTCATCTTAAAACATGTACACAGAATAAACACAATTTATGATATACAAAAACAAAATGCCGTTCACTGTTCAGCCATTTGTAGCCCTTTGTGCTATCAAAGCCATTTTTCCGAGGTTACTAATGACTCTCTAATTGCTAAACCCAATGGCTTAGGAGTCACCCTACTCAACTTCTCTATGACATTTGACATTGTTGGTCACTGCCTCCTTTATGAAATTTTCATTTAATGGCTTCTTTGACAGTACTCTCTCCTAATAATCTTGCTGCCCCCTCTGACCACATCTCAGCCTCCCTCCTTGACCCATCTTCTTCATCAGGCTCACACCAGGATGTTCCCTTGAGCTCTTGTCCTTTTCACTCTATGCTCTCTCTCGGCAGATTTACCAGACTTAATTATCACTTAAATGCAAATGGCTCCTCAGCTTTCAGTCTTAACTTCTCTTTCTAGAGCTCTAGATCAGTCTTTCCAACTGGAGTACTGCATGTTCCATTGATTCCTTCATGTTTGCCATATCTCATAGTGCCCCAGATCTGCTCTCTGCTTTCATTTCTCATCTCAGTTCATGGCAGCAGCATCTACCCAGTCACTAGAGTTAGAGTCACATGTCACGCCTCCTTCTGTCCGTGATCCCGACTGGCTAGAGCTGTTGCACCCACAGTCAGCATCATACAGTACTCAAGAGCAAGGACTCTGCATCTGGGTTGGCAGGGCTCAAACCCAGGTTTACCACCTACGAGGGGGGTGCTCTTGAGTAAGATGCTTAACCTCTATGTCTGACTTTACTCATCTATAAAATGAAGATAACAATAGTAGCTATCTCTTAGAGTTCTTGTGAAGCTGAAATACATTTGTCTTTATAAAGTGCCTAGAACAGTGCCTGGCATATGTATTACATAGGTGCTTGTTAATAGATTTGTCTTGGGTTTGTCCTCACCCTAGTCCATCCTTCAGACTGCTGACAGATGTTTTTGCGGGGCTGCTAATTTTTATGTTAAACCAGGAGGCAGTCACTATGTTAAGTGTTTTATAGGTGGAATCTCATTGAATTCTCCAAACAACATGTGAGGGAGGTGTGATAATACCCATTTAAGAGACGAGGAAACTGGGCTTTAAGAGCTAGTGCACTTTGCCGAAAGTCACACAGTTCGTAAATGTCAGAGTTGAGATTTTAATTCAGGCCTGTCTACTCCCAGAACTAGTGTTCAAAACCAGGAAGCTACGCTATCCTGCTTTTCCAAACCTGAGTTAGTCACTCACTGCTTAACCTTCTTCAAAGACCCCATGCTGCCTATGCTGCCGTGAACTATTCCTTCACAATCCTGTTGCAACTTATATTTATTTCCTACAACTTTCCTCCATGTAGCCTCCTCGTTCCTTCTTCCTTTCCCCTCTGTTTTCCTCCTTTCCTTTGTTCCTTCAAGCTTTATTGAATGCCTGAGTGCCAGGCACTTGCTAAATTGGAGAAAACGAGAGATGAGTAGTTTGTCTTCAAGGACCTCATAGTCTGATACAAATTATCATTGACAATACAGTAAGGGGAGTGCACTTGGGTGATGTGGGAGCCAGACTGGGGAGACAAGGGGCAGGAGCAGGGAGATGTATTAGTCCATTTTCACGTTGTTAATAAAGACATACCCAAGACTGGATAACTTATAAAGGAAAAGAGGCTTAACGGACTCACAGTTCTACACGGCTGGGGAGGCTTCACAATCATGGTGGAAGGTGAAAAAGGAGCAAAGGCACGTCTTAGGTGGCGGCAGGCAAGAGAGTGTGTGCAGGGGAACTGCCTTTTATGAAACCATTAGATCTCATGAGACTTATCCAGTATCACAAGAACAGCAAGGGAAAACCTGTCCCCATGATTCAATTATCTGCCACCAGGTCCCTCCCAAGATGCACGGGGATTATGGGAACTACAATTCAAAATAAGATTTGGGTGGGGACACAGCCAAACCATATCAGACAGTTTCTTTGAGAGAGGACATTTGGCTGCTTTAAAGCATACTCTGTTTGGAAAATTTCTTGTTGTTCTTTAACAATTCTGGGCTGGGCGCGGTGGATCATGCCTGTAATCCCAGCACTTTGGGAGCCCGAGGCGGGTGGATCACAAGGTCAGGAGTTTGAGACCAGCCTGACCAACATGGTGAAACCTCGTCTCTACTAAAAATACAAAAATTAGCTGGGTGTGGTGGCACACGCCTGTAATCCCAGCTACTCAGGAGGTTGAGGCAGGAGAATTGCCTGAACCTGGGAGGCAGAGGTTGCAGTGAGCCAAGATCGTGCCACTGCACTCCAGCCTGGGAGACAGAGTGAGACTTTGTCTCAAACAAACAAACAAACAAAACAATTCTGACTTTTTGCTTTTTGCCTTTGGGGTCTTTGAGGTGTCTTTTTCCCTGTCAGATAGTTAGCTAAGACTGGATTTCAAAATCGGCTTCTCTGATCCTTGGATGTTTGTTTTCTTACACATACCTCAATTATAGCATGTATCACACAGTAGTTTAAGAGCTGTTGGTCTATCTGCCCATATTTTTCTTTTTCTTTTTTTTTTTTTTTGAGATGGAGTCTTGCTCTGTCTCCCAGGCTACAGTACAGTGGCGCAATCTTGGGTCATTGCAACCTCCGCCTCCTGAGTTCAAGCGATTCTCGTGCCTTAGCCTCCTGAGTAGCTGGGATTACAGGCATGTGCCACCAGACGTGGCTAATTTTTTCTTTTCTTTTTTTTTCATTTTTAATAGAGATGGGGTTTCACCATGTTGGCTAGGCTGGTCTTGAACTCTTGACCTGAAATGATCCACACACTTTGACCACCCAAAGTGCTGGGATTATAGGTGTGAGCCACCACTCCTGGCCCCATCTTTTTGACTAAATTGTGATTTCCTCCAAGGAAAAGACAGAGTTCTTATTTACTTTTGAACTGTCCTTCATTCCTAAAGTGACTTGACTGGAATATCACAGGTCTTAATAAAGCTTTGTTAAATGAAGGGTTGCTTGCCTATTCACAAAAGAAAGTCTAAGTCAGGGGGCTCTTCTGATTCAGAGTTGGTGTTCAATACTAAGTATTTGATGGTTCTATCAGTAAAACATCCAAAAATAATGCTGGGAATCGGAAATTTATTTATTTATTTGGAGACAGGGTCTCGCTCTGTCACCCAGGCTGGAGTGCAGTGGTACAATCTCAGCTCACTGCAGCCTCCACCTCCCTGGTTCAAGCGATTCTCTCACCTCAGCTCCCTGAGTAGCTGGGTCTACAGGTGTGTACCACCACATTCTGTTAATTTTCGTATTTTTGGTAGAGATGGGGTTTCACTATATTAGGCAGACTGGTCTTGAACTCCTGACCTCAGGTGATCCTCCCACCTCAGCCTCCTGAAGTGTTGGGATTACAGGCGTGAGCCACTGAGTCTGGTAGGAAATTTATTATTAAATCTACTTCTGTGGATAAATTAAGATTGTCATGTCCTGGGTGGCAGAGCTCTGGATCAGGCATGAGAAAAATCAAGAATTATTGTTTTTTAGAGAGAGTTTTGAGGGTTTCTTTACTTCTTTGGGTTGGGCCATGGTTCCAGAATTTTGTGCACAATTAAGGCATGGAGGTATGGTGCTGCTGGGAGCAATGTGCCATGGTCCACCAGGGTTGCTGCTAAGAATTTACCATTCTAGTCCATGACTGGCTGAAGGCCCAGGAATCTCTTTTGTAGCTGTCTCTGTTTCCCTTTTCCCAGGCACAACATACGCCATTTCCTTTCTGTGGTCTTGCCTCCTTCCTTGTAGCACAGACATTCTTTTTTGCCTGTCTCTTTCTCCTGGCAAGGTTTACCTCCAGCAGAGGGTAATATTTATGGTGAGCAGAGGGAGGTCTGAGGTGAGAGGAGTCCTCACTCTTCTTTCTTTTCTTTTCTTTCCTTCCTTCCCTCCTTCGTTCCTTCCTTTGTTTCCTTATTTCTTTCTCTCTCTCTTTCTTTCTTTTTGACTCTGATTACCCTTTTACCAGAGGTTAAGGCTTTTATACAGAAAAAGCCAGAAAGACTCATAGCCTATGCCTATTTTCCATCTTGTGTCATCTGTCTCCTGGGGAAATGATTGCAGAACCCCTATTGGCATGAATTAAGGGGAAGGGAAAGGGAAAAAGTACAGGGAGAAACAAAAGACTACAGCAGAGAATTATATCTCAGAATACTGCCCCAGGCATAGTAGTTCCCTAGTAAATCTTGAAGTCTTATCAAAATTGTGAGGGTTAGGCTGAGCACTGTGGCTCATGCCTGAAATTCCAGCACTTTGGGAGGCCTAGGTGGGAGGATTGTTTGAGCTCAGGAGCTCAAGAGCAGTCTGGGTAATATAGTAAGACCCACATCTCTCTCAAAAATAAACAAAAAATTAGCTGGGCATGGTGGTGTGCACCTGTAGTCCCAGCTACTCAGGGGGCTGAGGTGGGAGGATTGCTTAAATCTGTGAGGTCAAGGCTGCAGTGAGCCATGATGGTGTTAGTGCATTCCAGCCTGGGCAACGGAGCAAGACTGAAAAAAAATTGTTAGAATTAAGGGACAAAGTACATGTGAGAGGTTTAGAACAGTACTTGGTACAGGGACCATGAGTCCTCAATAAATTATTAAATCTCCTCCACCCAGGGTAGGACCTGGGTTTCTGTCTTAAATCAGTTCTTCCAAGACAGTCACTCCCACACTCAATGTAGTACAGAGCTTTATGAGTGATCTCTTCCCGGTTTTCCAGGGACAGTTCAGCCTGGATGCTGGGCTTGTTTCTGGTATTACTGGGGTGGGCTTAGAGCTGTACTTCTAGGGGATTCTCTTTCCTTCCAAAATTGTTTCCCTCCCAACCCTCACCCCCAACCTTAGGAAGCTCAGTTTACAAGTGCGGTTGGTACCTGCGCTTGGTGTTTTCAATGGCCTTTCTGATAGCCCCGGGACTAGACAATTACACTGAAATTCAGAAGCAGCATGCACTTTTTGGCATTAATGTCTTTAATTAAATTCAACCAGCATTTATTGAGCACCTAGATTATGTAAAATACTGTTCCTTTAAATACATTTAGTCGTGAACTATCTGTTTTAGCAACTTAGTTTGGATTAGTGCTGATCCCAAAACCAAAAACCAAAAGGTTTTATGAAGAATAAATAGTAAAATGGAAAAATATTTGCACAGTTCTTTGTAAATATAAACGTCTTGTATGGAGCATTGTTGCTACGGTTTTAATATTAATTGCAATAACAACACTGCTGCTTCCCAGGCCGGCGGTGGAGAGCAGCTGCAGGCCAAGGAGGTAGACTGAAGAGGTCTGGGGAGGTGCCTCCAGCACGTACAGCCCACAAGGGGCAGAGTCTTAAGAAACGTACCCAAACCCCACCCCTTACAGCACCCCCTTGGTCAGGGCGGTGTAGGCGGTTACCATGGCGATGACGTCTAGAGGGCGGGGAGGGGCGGAGCTATGGAGAGGAGGAGGAAGATGGCGGGCGGGCGGCTCTGAGAAGACCTCGGCGGCGGCGGAGGAGGAGAGAAGCGCAGAGCCGCGCCGCGCCTGGGCCCATGTGGGGAGGAGTCGGAGTCGCTGTTGCCGCCGCCGCCGCCGCCGCCTGTAGCTGCTGGACCCGAGTGGGAGTGAGGGGGAGACGGCAGGATGAAGTTCGCCGAGCACCTCTCTGCGCACATCACTCCCGAGTGGAGGAAGCAATACATCCAGTATGAGGTACCGGCAGCGGCCGGGGTGTGGGAGGACTCGGAGGGGCCACCTCGCCCTGACGTCCACCGCCGCCTTCCGCTTCTGCTGCCTCCCTGTGCCCGGGCAGACTTTGACCGGCTGCCGCGGGGAGCCACTGCGGCATCCCTGTCGCTGCCGGCAGCCTCCTGGCCCCGCTGCCCTTCCCCTCCCCCGCAGCCCCGCTGCCTCCGGGGTAACGGATATGCAGGCGGAGGGCTGGGAGGACAGGCGCAGCCGGGGCCGGGGCCGGGGAACGGTGGGAGGGTGAGCTGCAGGTCGGGGAGTCGCGGTGCGAGGGCAGCTCCGGGTCGCGGCGGTTCCACGCTAATCCCCATCTCCCCACTCGCCCTGACCTCTCGTCCCCACCCTGGGCGATCGCCCCCTCGCCAAGGTTGGGTCTTGTTTCTCTCTCCTCGCCTCTCACCAAGGAATCCTCTTCCAAGAGAAGCCCCTCCAGTGATTTCCTTCATTCCACAGAGCCCTTCGGCTTTTTCCCACTTGCCCGCTGTTGACAAAGGCTTTGTAACGGGGTTGAAACTTGACTTAAGTGTGTATCACATATGCAGTGGTTATAGTTTTTGTAAACACGTTGTCATCAACTATTCTGCGTTGATAATAAGACTCTTTTTACGGATTGCATGAAGTCTACAGAGTAATAACATCTTTGTTTTTGCTTCTAGTTTTGGAACGGAGGGAAGATAATTATTTACATTTTTATATTTTTTGTTAAGTTTTTGCTAGCTGGGGAGAAAATTAGTATATTGTAAACAATATACCTTACCTGTGTATTACAGAAGTCATGCTCCCCATTCCCTTTCAATTTCTGTGCTAACACTCCTGGAAGAGATTTAATACATCGTAAGGAACCTTATGTTAATACAGGGAAAAGTAAAGATAATGAACCCATTTATATATTCAGAAGACAAGATACCGAAGAGGCTTTAAGCATTGCAATAGGTTATTGTCAGTACCTGGCAGTTCAGCTCCTGGATAGAGAAAGACAGACTTACCTGTAACCTCCAGGAATTCACAGTCATTTTGTGTGCAGGAACAAAGAATATAAAATCAACATGAACACACATAACCTAGCTAGATTTTATGAATTAAACTATTTTAGTTCCTCATTTAATTTTTATATAAGTTTAGTGATAGAAGGTTTGGGCAATAGCAGTTGAGTATATTTATTCATATAGCCATTGTAATATTGAGGAAGACAGGGAAAGAGATCCAGGTTAAACAGAATCTTGAATATTGTGAAATATTGCAACCTAAAGTATTTGATTATTGCTAGAAATAAAAGACCAAGAATTAATAATACTTTCTTGTCACTTAATTTCTTACAGTGTTTTGTGGCCTTGTTTTGTAAGAATGAATGAAATGATGGACTAACATTTCACCCTGCAGAGTTGATTTATTGTTTCTAATAACATTCGGTTTTAAAACCCTGGCTGGAGTCCACGTGATGGTTTTTATTGAAAGAAGGGTATTGGTCTGTCATCTTTCTAGTAGTAATTTTCAGCACCACTGCCAGTTCTTCATAGAGGCACAGGACAGGAGCATGCTGAAGCACATCTTATATTTGTTATAAAGCGTGGAATGCTTTGGGCAGAAGTACTATGGCTGGATGTGTGCTATGATTCATTTTAAGTATTTCAACACTTAACTATTTCATAGAATTGTATTCATTTGCAATATCTGGGACTGGAAAGAGAAGCATAATTTAGTTTGAAAATGAACCCTCTTCATTTGTAAATGTCACTTTTGTGGCTGGAGGAACCACAGTGATTCTGGGACTCCTCATTCACATAGTCCACTTGGGCACTGTTCATAAATGTTTACTGTAGGTTGGTCACAGAGGTGCAAAATTCCTGAGAGTGTGTTGTGTCTGCATTATCTTTCTCAGGCCAGTTATAAATTATGTTTTGAAAAATTCGTTTGTTGTGGATAATTGAAATTTGATTCTGCAGAGAGTTCCTATTGTATGACTCCTGTCCTAGATAAACTCGTTTGGTAGGCAAAATTAAATAAGGGGCACCTTTCTTTGTAAATTGGAGTCAAAGAATATTTTATAGGGTTGGAATCTTTGTTTTGTGTATGGTTTCTGAAGAGTTGCTGCTATTCCTTTAAAAGTAATAGAGAGATGTAAATAAGAGTCTTTTAGAGTCCAGGAATTTTAGCAGTTTAAAACTTTGGGGAAAAAGGACATCCGTAAAAATTTACTAGGGAAAAGGACCTTTTCATAATGAATTAAACTGTAGGTTCTCAGATGAAGATGATGCTCTTTAAGCACTGTCAGTAGAACAGATGCTGGGATTTGTTTTTCAAGCACTGGTGGTGAAATTTTGGTATATTACCCTTGGTTTCTAGCCTAGGGTGCTTTCTAGTGTTGTGAATCGGTGTGAACTGTTCGGCTTCTTTGGTTTTTGTGTCATTTTGCTATATTAAATATTACTTGAAATAAGCAGAGAATTAGACTCTGAAAATTTTGTTTTACATCTATAATCATATTTAATTATATATAATATGTATATATGGTAACATAATAAATGCTAGTTTTTGTGTATGTTAGTCATGAGACCTGGGACAATCTTTTTTGCCTTCCCTGGGCTCTTTCTTCTACCATAAACTAAGTATATAGGGGCCAGAGCTTTTCAAGGCCCATTCTAATTCATAAGTTTTTGATTTAACTTTTAATGGTTTTTATTCCTTGAATTGTTAAAATTATTAATGGTAATAACCCATCAATGGCCGGGTGTGGTGGCTAACGCCTGTAATCCAAGCACTTTGGAGGCCAAGGTGGGAGGATCACCTGAGGTCAGGAGTTCAAGACCAGCATGATCAACATGGTGAAACCCTGTCTTTAAATAAAAAAAAAAAAGAAAAATGGAAAAAAAATAACCCATCAATATCCTGAAAATTATTATATTTTTTAAATTTAAAAATAAGTTGTGGTGTTCATAGATTCAGTCTTCATGGGCAGAATAATAAAGCATAAAAGCATAAAATAATAGATCAGCATGGAGAAGCCATATAAAGAAAATCTGTTCAATCCCCTTGTAAGTAGTTTTTACAAAGAATAATCACAAACAAGCAGAGACTATTCCTGTTTCCAGTAATCTATGTTAGTATCAATCTTGGCATATAAAACAGAATATCAATAAATCTTTATAAGAGCTTTTTAAAAAAAAATTTAGAATTAGTGATTATATATTTTAAAACTCTGCAATTGATTAATCAAAATTAACTGAGACTGGTTTCAACCAAATAGACTAGTATGACCATGTTAATATTTTGCAGAATATTAGCAAGAGAAGCAAATATATTTGGTGCGTTAGGTTGCTGACTTTCCCTAGGGCCCTGTATTTCTTTGGCTTCTCAGGACCCAGGAATGATTTTTTTTCAGTGTGTACTTTGTTTTACACGATATTAAAATAACAAGGTTTCTAAAGTACAGGATTTTAGAGCTAACAGGGAATTTAAAGATTATCTACTTTGTTTTTCCAGACAAGGAAACTAAGGTCCAGAGAGGTTAAGCCACTTGTTAGTAATATGTGTGTATGTCTCTTGAACACATGGAAGCCTTGAGGGTCAAGTCACACTGTGTGATCCTGATGAAATCATTTCTTCTTTTAGCTAAGAAACATCTAAGTTTCCTTAATGTTAGAGAATTGGACTTGATTTCTAAGCTCACAACCCCATATTATTTAAGGACTCATCCAGCTCTAAAATTCTGTGTTTTTTAATGGTTTAATTATGTTTGATGTATGAAGAAGACAGAACTTACAGGACTAATAATAGCGTCCTTTAAAATTAATAATATTCTTTCAAAAATTTTTGATAGTATTTTGATCTGTGAATAAGATGTTAACCCAATGAAACGCTCTTGTTTAACTTAAAAAGGGATGGTCATGAATTAATTTTTTATTGCAGGATTTTGGAAAGGAGGGTTCTGCATGCACTACACTTCCCTTGTATTCAAGTATAAGGAAACATTACCATAACATTATTATGATTTTCATTTATAGAACTCTCCCATGGGAATACTCATGTTACAGGCTTCAGTTTCCCAAACGTGTTATGTTGATTAGGTAGGGTTAACTTGCCTTGCTGTAACTTGTTTGAAATTTCCAGTTTGGCCACCCGATGGGGCACAAACCACACTTTTTCTTTCAGACGCTTTTGTAAATGAAAGTATAGTATAGTATATTTAAGGTAACACTTGTAAATGATCGCGTCAATGAGATAGTTGGCATTTACAGATGTTTCTTAAGTGAGTAAATGAATGTTGTAAAGACAGGAAGCTGTAACTATTCTTCATTAAGTGTGTTTGCGAGAGTATCCTGGAAAGATTATACTTGTCTGTTTATCCCTGAAGGTTGGTTTTGGATCAGCTTTTGGGTGAAGGCCCAGATCATAAGAACCTAAGAATCTTATTTGACCTGGGGTGACCATGGAAAATTAGTCCTAGCTTCAAATTCAGTCCTAATCTGGGAAGCATTTAAGAGAATGATTGAGTTGTGCTGGGTAGGAATTTCAGGTATATTTGAGTTGTAGCCGCCAAAGGAGTGTACCTAAAACTCCCATGGAGTAAGAGAAGACAGTATTAGAAAACTAAGGGGGCCAGGTGCAGTGCCTTATGCTTGTAATCCCAGCACTTTGGGAGGCCAAGGTGGGCGGATCATGAGGTCAAGAGATCAAGACCATCCTGGCCAACATGGTGAATGTTGAAACCCTGTCTCTAGCTGGGCATGGTAGTGCACGCCTGTAGTGCCAGTTACTCAGGAGGCTGAGGCAGGAGAATTGCTTGAACCTGGGAGGTGGTGGTTGCAGTGAGCTGAGGTCGTGCCACTGCACTCCAGCCTGGCAACAGAACGAGACGCCATCTCAAAAAAAAGAAAAGTAACGGAAGACAGAACTGTTAATTTTAATCACTTTTACGCATAAGAAAAGGAAGAAATAAAATTTTACTAGTATTTAATAAATGAATTGATGCAGTACCCCTGCTAAGGAGGTCATACACAGGTATTCTGAGGAACACAGAAGGATTGCCAGTGGCTTTCTCACTTACTTGTTCACTTTTGTGGATAAACATGAATCCAGTTATGGGTGCGTAGTTAAATAAATCTATAAATTTTTATCTCGTTTTAGCCAAATCCACCCCTAGGAAATACACATGTCTTAAAAAGATTCCTGTAGAGATGCTGTAGCAATAATACCAATAATGCAAGCACAAGTGAACAACAAGAAAACGACAGAGCTGACGTTTCTACCTTCTAGTACTAGCTTTTTGGCAGCCAAATTACAGTTAAAAACAATGATACTTTAGTAGACAAGAAGTTTGCCAAAAATTTGAAAGTCATTAAGCTAATTCCTTTTTTTTTTTCCTGAGACGGAGCCTTACTCTGTCACCCAGGCTGGAGTACAGTGGCCTGATCTCAGCTGACTGCAACCTCTGTCTCACAGGTTCAAGCCATTCCCATGCCTCAGCCTCCTGAGTGAGTAGCTGGGATTACAGGTGTGCGCCACTACACTCAGCTAATTTTTGTATTTTTAATAGAGATGGGGTTTCACCATGTTGGCCAGGCTGGTTTCGAACTCCTGGCCTCAAGTAATCTGCCTGCCTTGGCCTCCCAAAGTGCTGGGATTACAGGCATGAGCCACCACTCCTGGCCTAAACTAACTCTTTAAAGTATGGTTTTACATTTACTGTCAGTCACAGTGAACTTGACCCTAAGTATATCTATTATATATTTACCTTCGTGAGGTCTGTTTTTCAGTTTGTAGCCATTATAATTAAGTTTCAAAATAAAATCATTTCTGAACTTTGAACCAGACCTTTGAAATACTGTGTCATAAAATGTTAAGATTTTATTTATTTAATTTTTTTTGTTTTTTAAAGAAAATTTAAATAATGAAACTTTCCAATTATGTTCTCTAAAGACAGTTATTGATAATTTCTTAGATCAAAAATATTTTTGTACTATTCATAAATGAAAGGTAAAAATTATTTCATCCTTGTGTCATCTTTTTAAAACTTCTTTTTTAAACAATTTTGTTTTACATTGTACACAGATATAGATGGGTATAATTAGTAAATATGCATATATTGGAAATACATAATAAAACTTTTTTTTAAAATAGGGATTTGACATAATAAAAATTTGGAAGACTTTGCCCAACTAGTATAGATTAACCACAGCTGGTTTGTGGGTTGCCTGGTATTGAGGTGGCCTTTGGGAATGAGAGAGTGTCAGAATTCACCAGGGTTCTTGCCCAGTGTATGAGCCTTTTCAGTTCTCTCCTTATCTAGTAAATGCTAAAAGAAGCCAGCAGAGAAAGCTCATGAACAGATACCTTACAAATCATTTTTTTCATTCCACAAATTTACAGAAGTTTTCCTTTGCTATAGGCTGATTTGTCATTCAGTGCTTTCAGTACCTTAAAAATAGCAGAAGAAAACCAACACACATACACATACCAAATTTGTGTGTATGTTGTGTTTGATTTTGTGTTTCAGTCAACATAGAATTTTCAAAATTAAAACATGGTGTATAAAGGGAAGACTGAAGATTGAGGACTTGGAACATGGTTATTTATAAATTTGAATTACTTTTGTATAACTTAAGTTATATCTCTTTAAAGTCTCATTTGTTTAGTCAGACTGCTATTTAGTCACCTATTTCTTCCCATCACCAAGCAAGTGTGGTATGTATAGGGACTGATCAGAAAATCTTTTAAAAATTAGGCTGGGCACGGTGGTTCACACCTGTAATCCCAGTACTTTGGGAGGCCAAGGTAGGCAGATCACTTAGGTCAGGAGTTTAAGACCAGCCTGGCCAACATGGTGAAACCCCATCTCTACTAATGTACACACTGCACTCCAGCCTGGGTAACATAGTGAAACCTTGTCTGAAAAAAACCAAAAAACAAAAACACTTTAAAAATGGTTTATTTGCTAGGGAGTCAAAGGAAAATGTAATTAATTTACTGTAAACATAACTTAAATTTTTCACAATCTGTGTTATAGGAGGCTTAATATATTAAGAAAGCATAGTCATCTAAATCTTATTTTTATTTTTATTTAATTTTTTGAGATGGAGTTTTGCTCTTGTTGCCCAGACTGGCGTGCAATGGCACAATCTCGGCTCATTGCAACCTCTGCCTCCCGGGTTCAAGTGATTCTCTTGCCTCAGCCTCTCAAGTAGCTGGGATTATAGGTATGCGCCACCACGCCTGGCTAATTTTGTATTTTTAATAGAAATGGGGGTTTTACCATGTTTGTCAGGCTGATCTCGAACTCCTGATCTTGGGTGATCTGCCCATCTTGGCCTCCCAAAATGCTAGGATTACAGGCATGAGCCATCACCCCCGGCCAGTCATCTCTTATTAATTGAGGATGACCTGCTGTATTAGGAAGACCTTGGACCAGAAATCAGATATAAATCCTAAAATCCAGTTCTATCACTGTCTATTCATAAATAACTAATGAACAAGTGATTTTTTTTGAAGATTGAAGGACTAAAATTTAATCACAGAGAAAAGTGGGAAGTTTTTAGGTTATTTTTGTGTGAGTTACTTATCTAGGCTAAATTTGGTAAAGTTGGAATTCATAGAGTAATCCATGTGCTTTGTGGGCTTTTTTTATACCTTAGAGTAGTGGTTCTCAAACTTTTTGGTCTCAGGACCACTTGAAACTCTTAACAGTTACTGAGGATTCCAGTGTCCATTGATACATATACTATATTAGAAATGAAAACTGAGAAACGTTTAAAACATGAGTGTATAAGCACACCTTCTACTAGCCATCAGAGATATGGCATCACATAGCAGTAGCCTCTGAAAAACTCCTTTATATCCTCGTGAAAGCGTAAGAGGTAAAACAGCCAATGAAGTTATGGCATTATGAAAATAGTTTTGACTCCTTGGGTTCCCTGAAAGGGTTTTGAGGACCTGAAAGCATTTTGAGAGTTACTGCCTTGGAGCACAGGACTTCTTCCAGAAGGAAGTTTGAAGATAGCCTGAAATAAGGTTCTCTAGTCTTATCAAACATAGAAGAGGATAAAGGAGTCCCCTGGGTGAAGAGTGTCTGGTATCTGCTGCAGAGCAAGGACAATAGAGAAAAGAAAGTTGGCTTCCCTGGATCTCATCTGATCCCTAATTCCACTCTCCTTTCACGAAATTGAATTAGCAGAAGTGTGGTAAGCTTGTCATTAAGGAGAAAGGAATTAACATTTATTGAGCAGTTAGGGACCAGGTGTTAGCTGCTTTACATATGTTATCTCAATGTTCACAACAGTTTTGTAAGATAGGTGATTTATTATCGCCATTTTACTGATGAGGAAACCCAGGCTTAGAGAGATCAGTAATTTGCTTAAGGCTATATACTTGGTAAGTAAATGGATCCAGAATTTGAAATAAAATCAAATCAGACTGTGGAGCTCCTGCTTTTGTACGGAAATTGTAAATAACAATAGTCATGGCAATAACAGCAGCTGTTATTTTTTGAGCAGTTACTGTATCAGGCACTGTGGTAAGCTCTTTAAAAACATCTCATAGCGAGCTGTTAGGTTGTTAGCTCTGTTTCTAGATGGGGAGGCGGGCAGGGCTGAGACTGAATCTTGGAGCCATTAGGTAATTGATTATGTTGATACTAATTGTGAATAGCTAATTGTGGAGATTGTAAGAGCCCATGCTCTGAATTTCTACATCCTACTGTTTTATGAAAAATGAATAAATCCATTCAGTTATACATACATACATTTAGGCCTGGTGTGACCTGTTCTTAGGCACCACTGACCTTTCTACAGCCCAGTGAAGTAATGGCTGGGCTATTTTTAATCCTAGTCTGCATGGTTTGGAGATAGTAGAGTGCAGTCTGTAGGATAGTGTTCACCTCTGTTAAATTATATTTCCCTCAAGGTTATCAGTGTAACTATTACTAGAGAGCCAGCTGGTAAATAAAGGAACTTATGAAGATGAATCATAAGAAAAAGGTAAGGAGATAAGGTGATAAGGGTAAAAAGAGGAAGACTAACGTGGACATAGCTGTTTGCTATGCCACAGTTTTGGTGTTTGGCTTCTGGATCATAAATCATGGAATGTTGGAGTTGTAAGGAACTTTAAAGATTATTTAGCTCAATTTCCTTTTTTACTCAATTGGCAAAAGAGATTAAATGATTCAGTTATATGGTTTGGTTTGCAGCTGATTTAACACAATCACCCTGATTGATTTTATTGTTCCTTATTTTATGTAATATGCTAGTATGTTAATAATACATAGAAAAAACTTTGAAGCCGGACTGCCTGAGTTTATATTCCAGCTCCACTAACTTACTAGTTGAGTGACTTCAGGCAACTTGTTAACCTTTTTGTGCTTCAGTTTCCTCATCTGTAAAACAGGGATAATAATAGTACTTGCAGGGTTGTTGTGAGGATTAAATGAATTAAAATATGAAAAGTGTTTAGAACAACGCCTGGCACATAGTAAGAGCAATAAATTTCCTATCAAAATTAGTTCTTTTGCAGAGCTCAACAATATTAAGTAATGATTAGCTAAGAGTATTTTTGACTTGGAAAGTGAGACTCAAAGCTTGTTTCTTCAGCTTTGTTCACTTTAGGTTTTCATGGAAAATGGCTTTGTTAATTTTTCACTAATATTTTTCCTATCTTCATGAATCACTCTTAACCTTTTTGTATAGAGTAAGAAAACTGGATGAGAACAATTATGTGGCTGTGAAGTAAATTAGTTCTCTTGTCACTTGTAACTTGTATTCACCTTAGTTATAGACTCTGTATATTCTTTTTAAAAATTGAGGTGAAATTTGCATGTGTGTTCTTAAGTATGTCTGAAAGGCTTAAGTGAGTTGCTTGAGTCTGTAGTGCCTAATTTTAGTTTTTTTCAGTTTTCTAGTGAAAATGTAATTTTTAATCCTTTTTAGAGTTGAAAGAGACCTTTTCAACCCCTTTGTTTTACAAATGAATAAATTGAGAGCAGAGATGCCAAGATACCTGGTCAGAGTCTCCCGACTTGCTGATAGCAGAGCCTGATATAAGAATATTGGCTTTCAGCTTACTGCTGTACCTTGTTAAGGCTTATCATTGCTATATAAACATTGCTTTTAAATTTTAAGAATGAAGTTTCTTTGTAAGAGTCAGTAGGGATTTAAATGTTCTTGTTAATGATTACTCAGATAGTCTGCATTAATACATTTATCTGTATCTAATCCATTAGATCCCATTAACAACCTAAAATAGTTCTTGTGAATGCCAATTAAAAGACTGGGTATATTAATGCTGTTATTATTTACCCAACAACAAGAAAGTTAGGCATTGCCCTATTTAGGTATATGGTCATAAGTGGGAACCCTATGTTGAGTGAGGAGACAGGACTAAGGAATTAGGGTGAGGCTTGAGGGGTCAGGTAACAATGAAAGTAAGATTCAGGAAGGTTTAGAAATGAATTGGCCTTATTCCTCTGTAACATACCTGTATTTGAATGTTAGCACAGGTTACATGTATTACCTGTACATGAAGAGTATATCCTTTACCTGTAACCCAAGTTGCCAAGCCAAAGTCAGAGCATATATGGGTAGAGAAGATAAGAATATGAATGAAACCAGTTTACTAAGTATACATGAGTGCCCATTTTCTTTCTTTCTTTCTTTTTTTTTTAAATAATAAAACAGTAATGATGATAATAACAACAGCTAATGTTTGTTGAGCCCTCTGGTATGCTGGGCCTTTTACATTTAATCATTACCTTGTAAGGTAGGTTTTGTTATACCCATTATAAGAAGATGCTGAGTCTGAGGTTAAGTAGATTGCCCAAGGTCATGTTGCTAGGAAGTGGTAGAACCAGAATTCAGACACAGATATGACACAGGTATTTCAGACACTGAATTCTTAACTTGGTATTAGGCTGTCAGGAAATAAAATAAGTAAGACTGAGTTCCTGCCTTAGAGTAGTTCTTAATTTGGGTGGCTCCTAATCATAGTATATACTGTGATTATGTTATAGAGGAATGGCCAATTGATTTTACCCTAGAGAGCAAAGACATTTATCTTGGAAGGATCTACAGAGGTGGTATTTGAACTGGGTACTAGATACTGAGTATGATTTTAACACATAGTCAAGAGGGGAAAGGGCACTGGGGAAAATCTAGGCAGATAGAGTAATAGAGGACAGAGGCAAAGATGAGTGGAAGTATCCAAACATAGTTAATGCAGTCTGGTTTAGATGTGTTGAAGAGCTGGTAAGGTGAAGTTGGGAAGGTGAGCTGGGAGTGAGAGTGAAGGGCCTGTAATACTATTCTAAGAAGTTTAATCATTTTGCTGGTGTGAAGCATGAAGTATTTTAAAGAAGAGATTGGGAAAGGGGTTAGTACAAAGTGAGATGTGTAATCTAGATCTTGGAGGATACTTTGGAGAAGGCAAAACCAAAGACAGGAAAACCAAACAGCATAGCCAAAGATAATGAAGACTTGAATTAATACCTTATTTAATCAATTTTAATATGTGTTTTTTTTTTTTCACATTTTAACATCTGAAATCGCAGTGTGGCTTATAATAAATGCTATGCCATAGTTTAATTGGCTGACATTTTTCAATTCTTAGAAGCACATAAAATAATGGTGTATGTTATTATTAGTGGCATCCTAGATTTGATGAAATACGATAGTAATAATATAGCATTTACCAAATGCCTACTACTTGTCAGGCAGAGTAGTAGATACTTGTCAGTGTCCATCATCTAGCACAGTGTGTCTGTCACACTTAGCAACTCATATTTGCTGAATGAATTATCTCCTGTGATCTTTACAACAGGCCTGTTGACGTAGGTGTTTAGCCCATTTTATGAGAAAATAGAGTCTCATATTTAAGTAATTGTCCAGAGTCAAATAGCTAGTTAATGGTGGAATCAAGATAATGAACCTAGGTCTGCCTTACTCCAAATTCCATTCTTTTATCACTATGCATGCTCTGTGGTTCCACTGAGATAGGTAGAGGGTTGAAGAAGAAGGGTAGATTTGAAATTTGATAGAACTCTTAGGACTCTCACTGAAGGGATAAATAAATGCTGATGGAGTTCGAGTAGAAGGTGCATTTGAGGTCAGTGTGTTGCTTGGGAACACCATTCGACTGGCTGCCAAGAAGCCTCATAGATTGTCTTTACTCTGGTAAATTCAGTGTGGCCCAGGTTCTAATAATAATTTGGTCTTTTCTATAACTCTGGATTGATGGGGCTTGGGCAATAGTATATAGTTAAGTGATTGGTTGAATGATACTAAGCTCACATGGGAGTGATGTATCAACATCTGGGTGCCAAATTACTATTTACGATGGGAAATGTACCTAACATTCACGTTCTAGGCTAAAATGCATTTTTCCTGTCACCAAGCTGTAAAGGGAGATACTTAATAGCTAGAAGGTGGCTGGCTGACTAGGTACTATAATTAGAAAGAGAGAGTTAATGATTCATTTATTTCATGCTGTTAGGCCAGTGTTTTATACTGTTTAAATGGGTTAGGTTCTCAGTTAAGGGTGTCTTCTTCCCTGGATTATGCTTGGATATCCTGCCATTGTTTTGAGACTTTTCCTATGCTTTTAATGCTGACCTCCCCCATTCTGATTTACTTTTTTTTTTTTTTTTTTAAAAGATAATGTTAATACTACCGATACTGGTCTGTAACTGTGTTTTTAACTGTGCATCTCTCTTCTGATCTATTGTATATGAAGTTGAGAATTTTGCTGGATTCTAACAGACTAATTTGAATTCTGATCTTATTATTTATTAGATGTAAGACCTTTCCGAGCCTTGTATTTTATTTGTAAAACAGTGGAAATGTCTTTCTCAGTAATTGTAATGTTGAGATAATATGTATGTAAAACATCTAGCCTCTATGTTGTAGGCCGGTGGTTCCCAACATTTTTGACACCAGGAACCAGTTTTGTGGAAGACAATTTTTACACATACCAGGGGGTGGGGGAATGGGTTTGGGATGGTTCAAGCATGTTACATTTATTGTGCACTTTATTTTTATTATTTTTACATTGTAGTATATAATAAAATAATTATACAACTCAGCATAATGTAGAATCAGTGGGAGGCAGAGCTTGTTTTCCTGCAACTAGATGGTCCCATCTGGGGGTGAGGGGAGACAGTGACACACAAAGTGTGTTGTTTATGTTCCGTCTACTCCCTAATCTGGTTTTGGTTGCTGTCACTGCAGAAAACCTGCTTCACAGATAGGAAGTTGGAAATGGAAGCAGGCTTTTCAGTGCTTTTGTGGCAGTCTCAGAATATTCTGCCTTGAATTTAATCCAGAATGCATGGAGATTTGAAGTTGTCTGAAGCGTACTTTTAAGCCCACTGTCATTTGTGATCTGAAGCAGTTGATCTAGCCTGGACAAAGCCAGTTCACCTGGTTTATTCACAAATTGGTTGTGGATTCATTCTTTCTCAGTTTGGGGGTCTTTTGTGGTTGGGAGGTAATGCTTAAACTCTTGAAAGCTGAGATAGGTGATCATGTACCAGCTGGGAGGAAGAAGGCCCTGACTTAGTCTCTTTCAAAATCTCTGCTAATTTTTGAAACATTTCAGAAATCTCAGTATTCACTTGTTGCTCCCATAATTTCAATTTGACTTTGAATGCAGCCACTTTATCTGCTGACCTGCACACAGTTGTCCATCTCTCCCAAAGTGACAGATTGAGTTTGTTGAGCAGGTTGAATGTGTCATACAAGTAAGTTTTGTGACTCATTCTGTGTCACAGAAATGTGCTGCTAGTGGTGATTGTTTTTCTAAAAGAAATCTCTGGAGCGGCTCTTGTAACTAAAAAACTCTGGCCAGTGATCTGTCTTTAGAAAGCCATCTCACTAAGAGAAGATGTTTGTGCTCTGCTTCTGTCTCCTCACAGAGCTGTGCAAACAAATGTGAGTTAAGGGCATGTACTTTAATGTTCATAATTTTAGTCACATCCTGCAAAATATCATTCAGGTGACATTTTTCAGCTAGCCAGCATTTCTCTATGGATGACACAGTGCATAGACTCAGCATTCAGAAATGACCTCTTTGACCTGAGTAGTGAAACCAGAAAGCCGTCCAGTCATGGCAGCTGCTCTGTCTGTGCATATACCAACGTAAAATGACCAATTCAGTTTTCCTGACATGTAATCATTCAAAAACTTGAATCGTTCTGCAGCTGTGGTGTTGGTTGGCAGCAAAAGTGCACAAAACATATCCTCATGCACATCCTCCTGAAAAATATATCAGACAGAAACAAGCATTTATGCCTTGTTGTCAACATCGGTAGACTTGTCAACCTGGATTGCATACCACGGTGACCCATTAATCCTAACAATTGTGCATCAGTATTCTCTGCTGTTCTGTGCATTCGTCTAGTTACAGTACAAGCCAAAAGAGGAACGCATGCCACCTTTTGAATTGCAGCCTCTCCTTAAAGGTCATGACAGATGTCCTTAGCAGCAGACAGGATCAACTCTTCACCAAGAGTAAAGGGCTTGTTAGTGTTAGCAGTGCGGTTAGCCACTAAGAATGATGCGCTGAGAGTAGATACACTTGATGAAGTGGTGGCCTTCAATAATTGTTTTTGTTCTTCATGTTCATGTTCTTTTTTTTTTTTTTTGTAACTCCAAAGGCTTGTCTTTTAATACAGTGTTCTTGGTCTCCACATGATGAAGCAGTTTTGAAGGTTTCATGGCTTTTTTGGATAGCTAGTCGCCACATATACAAAGCTGGCTCAGAGAATGTGAATCACCTGTTGCAATGAATTCGATATTTAAGTAGAAGCCTTGGTATTTTCTCTTAAATGCAGCTTTCTTTTTGTTGGCAGTCTTAGAATCATCTGCTCTCTCATCACTGGGTCTTTCCCCCTTTTCAAAGAAGCTCTCCACTCATTTGTTTTTTTCTCATTTTGCCTGGTGTTAGCTTGTGGGATTTCCTAAACGGTGGCTGAGACAAATGAGCAGTGCAGGAAAGAGGTGTGGATGGAAGTAGTAAATAAAATACTGGGTGGGCCATGTGTGGACTGAAATAAGTGTTGGCTTCTGACTTAAAGCCTGTCACTAGATGCAGCTGTACAATTGAAGTACATCAATTCCCTTGCTACTATAAAGCCTACCACAAGATGCAGCTTAATTGTCACTTGCCACTCACTGATAGGGTTTTGATATGAGTCTGCAAGCAATTGATTTATTATGGTCTCTGTGCAGTCAAACTTCTCTCCTAATATTAATCTGTATTCGCAGCTGCTTCACAGCACTAGCATCACTGCCTCAGCTCCACCTCGGATCATCAGGCATTAGATTCTCATAAGGAGCAGCAACCTAGATCCCTTGCATGTGCAGTTTACAATAGGGTTCACACTCCTCTAAGACTCTAATGGCGCTGCTGATCAGACAGGAGGCAGAGCTCAGGCTGTAATGTGAGCAGTGGGGAGCTGCTGTAAATTCAGATGAAGCTTTACTTGCTTACTTGCCTACTGCTCACCTCCTACTGTACATTACTGTAGATTTTATATAAACACTGTATAGTTAGGCTACAGTAAATTCATTAAAAAAATTGTGTTGTAACATTATGATGGCTATAAGCTGTGACTTTTCTAAGACAATAGGAATCTTTTAGTTCTACTATAATCTTAAGGGACCACTGTTGTATATATGGTCTGTTGCTGACCAAAACATCATTTTGCTGTGCGTGACTATATTTTATTATCAAAGTAGGCCAGGCACTTGATTATCAGGCATTTGACTACTGTAGGTTTTGTCATTGTCAGTCTTCTTCATGGCATTCTAAGGAAAGCGGCCTTGGTGACTGTCTGAGTAGGCAAGCTTTAGAATGTAGCACTAGCCAGGCTGGGCATGGTGGCTCATGCCTGTAATCCCAGCACTTTGGGAGGCCGAGGTGGGCGGATCACCTGAGGTTGAGACCAGCCTGGCCAATATGGTGAAACCCTGTCTGTACTGAAAATACAAAAATGAGCCGGGCATGATGGCACAGGTCTGTAATCCCAGCTACTCCAGAGGCTGAGGCACGAGAATCGCTTGAACTGGGAGGTGGAGGTGATAGTGAGCTGACATCCCATCACTGTGCTCAAGCCTGGCTTTCATAATTAAACTCTGTCTCAAAAAAAAAAAAAAAAAAAAAAAAAAGGAAAAAAGAAAAAGGAACATAGCATTAGCCAGTAGATCTTTCTGCAGTGTAGGTGTTCTGTATCTGCATTGTCCAGTTGTGGCCACTAGTCAGGTGTGGTTGTTTAGCATTTGAAATTTGCTTAGATAGACTGAGGACCTGAATGTTTAATTTTAGTTTGCTAAAAGTAAAACATTTTACTTTTGATGGCAACATATGAGTAATGGCTATTGCTCAGCTCTAAAACTTTCACTACTTAACAATCATGGCAAAAAGGACAAATTATGCTAATTCAGTTTCCTTTCACTGCTGTATGTATGTATATGTGTTTATTTATGTATTTGTGTGTATATATTGCTGTCTCTCATTTTGGGATTTTCCGAGAATTTGTAGTGGCAGAAGTTAAGGTTCTAGGTCTTTCTCTGCCATTAAGTGGCAATGCCTGTTTAGCTGGCCTAAATGAGGGTCTGTCGTTTCTAAAATGTAGGATAGTGTTTTTCAGAGATTGGTTCACTGCCCATGTGCAGCACAATTACCTGGGCTGCTTCTAAAAATATAGAAATGCAAATATGTGCATTCCACTAAATATCTGTAGAAAGTAGAATTTCTGGGGGTTCAAACCTGAGAAATCTGATTTTTTTTTTTTCTTGAGGAATCTGGAGTGCAGTGGGATAATTTCGGCTCACTGCAACCTCTACCTCCCAGGTTCAAGCGATTCTCCTGCCTCAGCCTCCTGAGTAGCTGGGATTACAGGTGCACACCACCACACTCAGCGAATTTTTGTGTTTTTAGTAGGGATGGGGTTTCACCATGTTAGGCAGGCTGGTCTTGGACTTGACCTCAGGTGATCCACCTGCCTTGGTCTCCGAAAGTGCTGTGATACATGTGTAAGCCACTGCGCCAGCCAGAAATCTGATTTTTAAAAATTGTTTTCTATAAATTCCTGAGATGATTCTAATTACTAGACTGATTACATCTGTTCCTTTTATCTCCGATAATTTGTAACAGTGAGATTTGTCTTTTAGCTATTTGTTAGTTAGTTTATATATGTATTTTTTGCTGTTAGCATCTTTTGGGGGGCCTTATGCATTGGGTTCCCGAAAATTACATTGTATTTCTCACAGTCTTCATGTGTTTGTGGGAGGAGTATAAATCCTTGTTTGTGAAACTAATCCCCAAGAGCATTTTCTAGTGCAAGCTAATGACCATTTAGTACTTTGATTAAAGAATTAAAAATGCATAACTAAATATTAAGTGCTTAACTTTAGAGATCACTCTTGGATATATGCAAATGCTCTATGTTGTGGACAATCTGTAATTCATGTGTCATTGTTTAAATCATGAATATTTGGAACACACAGCCAATATTCTAGTTTTCCTGCAGTTAGACTTTTTAAGTAAACATACTCCTAGTTGTGGATGTTAGGGAGTTAGATGAAGGAAGGGGGCTGGAGATCCTGCTATTTAGTATGTAGACTTGTTTTCCATCTGTGTTTCTCACTTCTGCCTTCTGTTGAGTCTGGAGTATCCCTGAGTCCTTCCGCCATCCTTTAGTTAACTGCTGGCTCCTGGCTGTAGGGTAGTGAGGATGGAGGATATGGTGGTAGAGGTGGGAGATGAGTGAGGCTGGGAGTGGACCTGTTAACTGCTTATTCAACCAGTCTTTCTGTATTTAGCCCTGTCTCCTTAAATCTACCTTAAGTACCTGATGCTTCCACTTTCTGAACACTTCTGGGGTTTAGGGGCCAGAATGGCTTGCTTTCTGTTGGTATCCCTTTTTGAAGGTGTTTCAGGTTTTTCATTTTGTGTGCTGTCAGTTTACTACTCTGTTTTCTGTCTTCTAAAAACTTATTAAACCTCTTATCTGCTGCTGTCGTCTTTCCCATGCTTTTTATTCTTGGAGTTTTATACTTTTAAAAAATTCCTAGATTATCATTTGAGTAGGGTTTTGGGAAGGAAAGAAGATAAATGTATGTAGTCAGTCTGTCATTTTTTACTGGAATATCTTCCACCACCCACCCCCCCACGTTTTTTTTCTTTCTTAGAGACAGGGGTTTTGCTTTGTTACCCAGGCTGGAGTGCAGTGGCACGATCATAGCTCACTGGTCTTGAACTCTTGAGTTCTAGGAATCCTCCTGCCTCAGCTTCCTGAGTAGCCGGGACTACAGGTGGATAGCACTGTGCCTGCTCCCACCACATACACTTCTTGATTAATTTAAACAGAGTTATTTGATCACCTGTATTAGTACAGTTACTGGCTAAATTTCTCAAATGGGAAGTACACATTTGTTGTCTCAATGTTAAGAGGTTTTACCTCTTAAAACCTGGAAAAAAGTTAGTGAAAAACAATTTATGTTTGGAATTCACTATGAGCTCCTTTTGTCATTTCCACAGGCCTATCCTTAATCTTCATTTTCATTGATATCGCTAGTAACAAGAGTGAGGAAGATAAGATAAAATCTTTAGGAATGGGAAGGGGTTCTTTGAGGATACATGAGGTCTATTCATATTTGAAGGCAGTAGAGAAAGTAGCTGAAATTAAATTTGTTGCAATTTAGCTCTCTTTTTCATTTATTGTCTGTGAGACCTTTAAACAGTGATTTTATCTCTTAGAATCTTAGTTTTCTTGTCTATAAAATGGAGGTAATATTTACTTTGCAAAGTTGTGAGAATTAGATACAATATTTGAAAGTGCTGCAAGGACCTGGCCTGTAGAATATACTTTCTGATAAATTGTAGCTGTTAATTTCTGTCATCATTAAAAATAAGCCATAGAAATGACTTTTTTTTAAAAATCAACAGACATTTATTTTAAGGTATTGGTACTCAGTCTTTTTTGAATAACAGGATCCCTTTCTGATATCATAAAGTTTTCGTGGAAACTGAATGATGGTAGCTGGACATTTGGAATCTATTTCTTTCTTTGTTTTTTTTTTTTTTTTTTTGAGATGGAGTTTTGCTCTTGTCGCCCAGGCTGGAGTGCAGTGGCGACATCTTAGCTGGCTGCAGCTTTTGCCTCCTGGGTTCAAGTGATTCTCCTGCCTCAGTCTCCCGAGTAGCCAGGATTATAGGTGTGAGCCACCATGCCTGGCTAATTTTTGTATTTTTAGTAGAGATGGGCTTTCACCATGTTGGCCAGGCTGGTCTCAAACTCCTGACCTCAGGTGATCTGCCTACCTTGGCCTCCCAAAGTGTTGGGATTATAGGTGTGATCCACTCACCAGGCCTGGAATCCATTTCTTTCTTTCTTTCTTTCTTTCTTTCTTTCTTTCTTTCTTTCTTTCTGTCTTTTTTTTTTTTTAGATGAATCCATTTCTTTTTTTCTTTTCTTTTTTCTCTCTCTGTTTTTTTGAGACAGAGTCTTGCTCTGTTGCCCAGGCTGGAGTGCAGGAGCACGAGCTCAGCTCACTGCAACCTCCATTCATGTGATTCTCCTGCCTCAGCTCCCCAAGTAGCTGGGATTACAGATGAGTGCCACCATGCCTGGCTAATTTTTTGTATTTTTAGTAGAGACAGGGTTTCACCATGTTAGCCAAGATGGTCTCAATCTCCTGACCTCATGATCTGCCCGCCTTGGCCTCCCAAAGTGCTGGGATTACAGGCATGAGCCACCGCCCAGCCAGAATCTATTTCTTAAACAACATAGTGATAAGGTCTAAGATGCTGTTAGTATCCCCTGTTCCACATTTGAACATCTTTAACATTGGGATGCATCTTACGGATGTCACAGTTGAATTGGTAATTTTTTTTTATTGGTTCGTAAAGTAATGGTGCCTCTTAATCATTAATGGTATTTTAGAATTGATAAAATATAGTAGTATTTTATTAGAACCAATATCTTTTTAGATTTTGAAATACAATAGTGTATTTGTAGTGTATTAGCCTACAGATAATGCCTAGTTTATTAAGGGGTTGCAGTATTTAAATTGGAGCCATGAAGTGATCTGGGACCCACGGATTAGAAACCATGTTTATAACCATATAGGAAATAACACTGTAGAACCTTTTGGTTCTACAAATGAGAAAGGACTTTGCATTTTGATATTTCATGAAACTGGAAATGCTATAAAATAATTAAAAATAACAATAGCTGACACTTAAATTAACTGATGTGCTATTTAGACATTTAGATCTTGCAATATAAAGCCTGTGCAGTTTACAAACATATTTTGAACTGTACTAGATCATGTGGCCCATAAAAGTAGAAGTGACAGTGTTCTCTGCCTTCAGAGAATTTACAGCTATTACCACAATAATGTAAGAATGAGCTATATAGATTTATTTATTAGAAGAGAGCATTTTGATAATTATCAGCTTTATTTTATCATCAGAATAGGATCGGTAGACAAAGAAGATGATGACTTAGTCTTCTGTCAGATCTGCTGCAGCCTCTAGCCCAGTAGTGTGTCTGTGTGACTTTTCAAGAGCATTTAGTGGAAGTTAAATTACAGTGTTGGTAGCTTTGACATATGGGAATGTTATTTTATTATTGTTAAGTAAATCACTTACTTGAAATTGTAATAATTTTCCTTTCTATACTTTTTATCTTTATAAGAAATAAAGATTTTAGCTGCTTTGATTAAGACAAACCAAAGATGTTGCATATGATGTAATAACATGTAAATTTTGTGGTATAATATGTTTCTCAAATCTAGCCTGATGTATGAGTTGTCTATTACTGGATAGCAGATTACCTCAAAACTTAGTGGCTTAAAACAATAATAAACATTTATTGTCTCACACAGTTTCTGTGTAGCATGAGTTTCAGAGCTGCTTACCTGGGTAATTCTGGCTTGGTATTTTGTGAGGTTGCAGTCAAGATGTTAGCTGGGTCTACAGTCATCTCAAGGCTCGACTTGGCTGGAGGATCCAGTTCTAGGCTGACTCACTCAAATGGTTTGCAGATTTGTGCTGGCTTTTGAAAAGGCCTCAGTTCTTCACTACTTCGACCTCGACTTAGGGCCACTTGAATTTTTTCATGGCTGGCTTACCCCAGAGTGGACGAACTAAGAGAGAACTAGATGAACACCACAGTATCTTTTATGACCTAGCCTTGGAAGTCATACTCTGTTATTTCTACAATATTTTATAGATACAAGGCTAACGTGTAGAGTAGAATATTGTAGAGGTAAAAATCATTGGAAGGTGGAGAGTGGTGTCATTTCAGAGGCTAGGGTCCACCTGATGTACAAATCTAATGGTATAGAAAGTCTTGGAAATAAAAGGGGAAATACTGGAAAATTGAGAGGCCCAAAGTAAGAGGTAAATTTTAGAAAGTAAGATGGCATTCCAAATTAGTGGGCTATTTGTTGTCTTTCTTAAAGAAGCATGGATTATAGAATGAGCAATACTTGGCAATACTTGGGCAAGGTACAGTAGTCTCCCCATTATCCACAGGGATACATTCCAAGACCCCCAGTGGATGCCTGAAACCATGGATAATACTGAACTCCATATTAATACTGTGATTTTTTTCTATACCTACATACCTATAAGAAAGTTTAATAAATTAGCTACAGCAGGAGATTAACAACAATTAATAATAAAATAGAACAATTAAAATAATATGCCAGAATCACCACTCTTGTACTTTGAGGCCATTATTGAGTAAAATAATGGTTACTTGGATATAAGCACTGCAATACTGTGACAGTTGATCTGGTAACTGAATTGACTACTAGGTTACTAATGGGTGGGTACCCTATATAGTGTGGATATACTACATGCTACTCAGAATGGTGTGCAGTTTAAAACATAATAATTATTTGCTTCTGGAATTTTCCACTTATATTTTTGGACTGTGGTTGACCATGTGTAATTGAAACTAAAGAAAGCGAAACCTCGAATAAGGGGGGACTACTGTACTTTAACCTTTCTGAGTCTCAGATCTTCAGTCGTAAAATGGGAATCATTTACCTCAAAGAATTGTAAGTTTCTGTTAAGGTAGTGTGTTTAAAATATTGAGAACATTATCTGAGAGTAGGCATTCAGTAAATGTTAGCTCTTATTAGTTTTACTCTTGATAAGTATTTGTGGCCATCATGTTCCCAGCTCTCATGTATAGTCAGCCCAATATAACCTAGCTTCTGCCCCATCACTCTGCTAAAACTACTTTGTTGAAAGTCACTAGAGAGCAGTAATCCTCAGATCTAAATCACCTCTTATCTTTGATTCTAAGCAACTTTTAATACTTTTTAATATTTATTCCTTCTTGAAATGCTTGTCCCTGAAAGCTTTTATAAAATTGTGGTAAAATATGCATAACATAAAATGTATCGTCTTAATCATTTTTAAGTGTACAGTTAATTGGCATTAAGTACTTTCACATTGTTGTGCAACCATCTCTACCATCCATCTCAGTTCTTTTAATCTTGTAAAACCTAAACTTTTTCCTCTTAAATAACAACTCCCTATTTATTTCTCCCTCTAGTTCCTGGCAGCCACCATTCTACTTTCTGTCTTTATGATATTGACTACTCTAAGTACCTTGTATAAGTAGAATCATACAGTATTTGTCATTTTGTGATGCCTTACATCACTTAGTGTAATGTCCTCAAGGTGCATCCATGTTGTAGCATATTGTAGAATTTTCTTCCTTTTTAAGGCTGAATATTATTCCACTATATGGATATACAGTATTTTGCTTATCCATTCATCTGTTGAAAGATGCTTGGGTTGCCTTCATGTTTTAGCTATTGTGAATGCTAAAATGTGAAGGCAAAATATCTCTCTGTGTTCAAAGAGCTATTTGAATACAGGTGTACAAATACCTCTTAGACATCCTGGTTTCAAAACTTTTGGGTATATACTCAGAAGTACAATTGCTGGATCTTAAAAAAATCAGATCTACATTTTTGATTTTTTGAGGAACTACCATAGTGTTTTCCACAGCAGCTGTTCCGTTTTACATTTCCACAACAGTGCACAATTTCTCCACATTTTTGCCAACACTTGTTGTCTGTTCTTTTTTTAAATAGTAGCCATCCTATTATATGAAGACGGTATCTCATTGTAGTTTTGATTTGCACTTCCCTAATGATTAGTGATGTTGAGCATCTTTTTATATGGTTAGTTTGGTTATTTCTATGGCTTCATTGGAGAAATATCTATTCAAGTCTTTTGTCCATTTTTTAATTGGATTTTTTTTGTTGTTGAGTTTTAAGAGTTCTGTATCTATTCCGGATATGAACCCCTTATCAGATATATGATTTGTAACTATTTTCTCCCATTCATTGGGTTACTTTTCAATTATGTTGATAGTCTCTTTTTTTTTGAGACAGGGTCTCATTCTGTCACCCAGGCTGAGGTGCAGTGGTGTGATATTGGCTCACTGCAACCTCTGCCTCCTGGGCTCAAGCAGTCCTCCCACCTCAGCCTCCTGAGTAGCTGGGACTATAGGTGTGCACCACCATACCTGGCTAAGATAGTGTTCTTTTGATGTACAACCTTTAAAAGTTTTCATGGAGTCCAATTTGTCTATTTGTTGTTGTTGTTGTTGTTGCCTGTGCCTTTGGTGTCTTATGCTAGATCCAGTGTTGTGAAACTTTTGTCCTGTGCTTTCTTCTAAGAGTTTAATAGCTTTAAGTTTTATAATTGGGTCTTTTAGCCTTTTTGAGTTTACACAATTTTTATTATTTATTGCTGAGTATCATCTGATTTTTTAAAATTTTTAATTTCTGGATGCAAAGTAGGTATATATATATTTATGGAATATGTAGCATATTTTGATATAAGTCTACAATGTGTAATATTTGTCCAGGTAAATGAGGTATTCCTCACTTCAAACATTTATTCTTTCTCTTATAAACAGTCTAATTATGCTCTCAGTTATTTTAAAATGTATACTGAAATTATTCTTGACTATAGTCAACCTGTTGTGTTATCAAATACTAAATCTTATTCAGTCTTTCTAACTTTTTTGGTACCTGTTAACTATCTGCCCCTCACTACTCTTCTTAGCCTCTGGTAACTATCTTTGTACTCTCTATCTCCATGAGTTCAATGATTTTAAGTTTTAGCTTTCACAAATAAGTGAGAGGATGCAAAGTTTGTCCTTCTGTGCCTGGCTTCTTTGACTTAACATAATGACTTCCAGTTCCCTCCATGTTGTTACAGATGACAAAGTTTCTTTTTAATGACTGTATAGTACTCCATTGTGTGTGTGTGTGTATATATATCTCTCTCACATTTTCATTATTCATTCATCTATTGACATACACTTGGGTTGCTTTTAAATCTTGGCCATTGTAAACAGTGCTGCAACAAATGTGGGAGTGCGAATGTCTCTTGGGTATACTGATTTTCTTTATTCTGGGTATATACCTAGCAATGGGATTGCTGGATCATATGGTAGTTACGTTTTTAGTTTTTGAGGAACCTCCAAACTGTTCTCCAGAGTGGATGTACTAATTTACATTCCCACCAATAGCATATGAGGGTTCCCTTTTCTCCACATCCTTGCCAGCATTTACTATTGCTTGTCTTTTGGATAAAAGCCATTTTAATTGGGGTGAGATTATATCTCATTGTAGTTTTGATTTGCATTTCTCTGATGATCAGTGATGTTGAGCACCTTTTCTTATGCCTGTTTGCCATTTGCATGTCTTCTTTTGAGAAATGTCTATTCAGATCTTTGGCCCATTTCTTAATTGGATTATTAGATTTTTTTTCTATAGAGTTGTTATAGGAAATATTTTTTTCCCATTCTTGGGGATGTCTCTTCATTTTGTTGATTGTTTCCTTTGCTGTGCAGAAGATTTTTAACTTGATGTGATCCCATTTGTCCAGTTTGCTTTGGTTGCCTGTGCTTGTGGGGTATTCAAGAAATCTTTCCCCAGTCCAGTGTCCTGGAGACTTTCCCCAGTGTTTTCTTTCAGTAGTTTCATAGATTGAGGTTTTAGATTTAAACCTTTAATCCATTTTGATTTGATTTTAGTATATGGTGAGGAATGGGGTCTAGTTTTATTCTTCTGCATAGGTATGTATAGTTTTTTCAGTATCACTTACTGACGAGATTGTCCTTTCGCCAATGTATGTTCTTGGCACCTTTGTCGAAAATGAGTTCACTGTAGATGTATAGATTTGTTTCTGGATTCTTTATTCTTTTCCATTGTTCTATGTGTCTGTTTTTATGCTAGTGCCATGCTATTTTGGTTACTATAGCTCTGTAGTATAAGTTGAAGTCAGGTGATGTGATTCTGCTGGTTTTCTTTTTGCTCAGGATTGCTTTGGCTATTCTGGGTCTTTTGTGGCTTCATATAAATTTTAGGATTGTTTTTCCTATTTCTGTGAGGAATTTCATTGATTTTTTTGATAGGGATTCCGTTGAATTTGTAGATTGCTTTGGGTAGTGTGGACATTTTAACAGTATTAATTCTTCCAATCCATGACCATGGAATATCTTTTCATTTTTTGCATGTGTGTCCTCTTCAATTTTTTTATGTTTTATAGTTTTCATTGTAGAGATCTATCACTTCTTTGGTTAATTCCTAGGTACTTAATTTTATTTGTACCTATTGTAAATGGAATTACTTTCTTGATTTCTTTTAAAGATCATCTGTTGTTGACATACAGAAATGCTACTGATTTTTGTATGTCAATTTTGTATCCTGCAATTTTTGTTTAGCAGTTCTTTTTTTTTTTTGCAATAGAATGTGCATGAAGTACATGCAATGTGTGTTCTTTTTTAAAGAAAATATATTTTATTGCGCTTTAGGTTCTGGGGTACGTGTGCAGAACATGCAGGATTGTTGCATAGGTACATACATGGCAATGTGGTTTGCTGCCTTCATCCCCCCGTCACTTAGATCTGGCATTTCTCCCTCTATTATCCCTCTCCAACCTCCCTACCCGCTGCTGTCCCACCCCTAGTGCCCCCCAACAGACCCCAGTGTGTGTGATTCTCCCCACTCTGTGTCCATGTGTTCTCATTGTTCAACATCCACCTATGAGTGAGAACGTGCGGTGTTTGATTTTCTGTTCTTGCGTCAGGTTGCTGAGAATGATGGTTTCCAGATTCATCCATGTCCCTACAAAGAACAGAAACTCATCGTTTTTTATGGCTGCATAGTATTCCACGGTGTATATATGCCACATTTTCCTTGTCCAGTCTATCATTGATGGGCATTTGGGTTGGTTCCAGGTCTTTGCTATTGTAAACAGTGCTGCAGTGAACATACGTGTGCATGTGTCTTTATAATAGAATGATTTATAATCCTTTGGATATATACCCAGTAATGGGATTGCTGGGTCAA